>DWJQ01000446.1:0-14409 GCA_018248915.1 Hesperia meskei straton | reverse complement strand
AGGTGTGCCTTCCTCACGATGATTTCCAACACCGTAAAGTAAAAATATAAATAACTAAACGTCATCAAAACTAATGAGAGAAGATTAGATAATTAAATTCTTAAGTTGCCTCGAATTAACAAAAGACAAAAGAAATGTATTATACCTACAGTTGGCATTCTAAGAATCTGAAGTACTTTAACGATTGTTTATTAAATTCGAATAATAAAATTCTAACTCATCTTTATTTAAGTCTTTCTTCTACGAATACGTTAGCATTCAAGCAGGGTTGGCACTCAATATCATATCTTTTTCTGATTATATCTAATGTCAAGAGCTTCGGTCACTGGATTCCTGTGAATGCCTTGAAATATCTTGGATTGATAAAGAAACTGAAATATACCTTTGCTTATAAACATAAGCTATTTACAATCACCTGTTTTTTCCTTTTGTAGACAACAATTGTATATATTATGTATGTTAACTATGTACTATAATTGTAGTTGCCTATAAATAAATGGATTAATCTTGTTATATTATGTATATAAAATGCTTTTAACGCAACACTTTTTTAATTAATTAATTTAAATTAAATTGTTAATAATTACTAATTAAAAATCATTATTTATGTTAATTATGTGCTTTATGCGCAAAACTTTGAAATGTTTGACACAGCTTTTAAAAAGCTAACATTTAAGATATCACCACACCCGTCACGGGTATTAATAAACATGGTCGTTAGATTTACTTTTACACATATCGTAAAATCTCCTGAAATGATTCTGACGAAAGCTTTACCGTTTCTTAAATTGAAATAATTCTAATCGAATAAAATCCATTTATAAATATTGAGTACATTCATTATCAATACACGTAACTAAAGCTATCGAGAAATTTTATATTTTTGGGAGTCCCACGTTCTAAAATATATTTTTTTGGTTTTCATAATTTACACAAGAGTCTGATTCACGACCACTTTCTTTAGTTATAAAAATTAAAAATATGTTTATATTAAGTAATCCTCGCGTTTAATTCCTTTGGTTCAAGTGTGTAATGCAATAAAAAAATATTGACAGTAAAAAATGTTCTCTTAATTTATAATTGACAGCCCTAGCCAAAAGAAATTCTTCCGATGCCTCCTTCGGTAAACGTTGGCATAAAAAATAATGAGATCACAATTACTCTTTGTAAGCATTTTCCATAAATTTTTATATTAATTGCGCGGAAAAATATTTTAAAATGCAAACCTGTGGTATTATTTCATTTTTTACGCGTTTTTCTAGATAATATTCTAGTGACTCTTAACTCATCAGTATCATTACAAAAAGAATACATGTATAAATCTTTTAAAAACTTCCACTAAGACAAAAGCCTCTGACTGGCTTTCGGGCGGCATGAAAACTGCCAATACTTAAGTTGGCCACTAACCTTTCTACCAACCTGCACTGTAGTAGGGTTATGGGAGTATGCTATAGAGAACTCCTCAATTATGAGAACAGACCCTGCTCAGTAGTGCGCAGCAGCCAGCCAGGTCAGCTTCAACCTCCTTCATCAACCCACACTGGAGCAGCATAGCAGAGCATACTAGGCCAACACACTATAGGCCTGCCAAAAACATAAAGAGAAACCCGTGCTTAGTAAAGCGTACGTACTATATTTAATGGTTTTAAGCCAACTAAGTATAATTTCTTTAATAACAGATCATTTGGATTCAGGCTACAAAACTTTTAAAGTGGGTAAATGGTGCTCGTTGCAGCATTAACAATATTAAAGAAAGATTTCTTTCAGCCGAAATGAGTCTTATAAAACTTAATGTTGATTTTAAAAGCCTTTTACTTAGTTTAACAAGCAGTTTTAATACAAACGTTAACACTTCGTTTCCTCCAGAGATAAGACTACAAAAAATTGTTTTACCTACACTTATCTTAAGTGTTATTAACACTTCTATGTTAAATGTTTTCGCTATGGTCTTTCATAGATTTCTAACTTCTAACTAATATTTAGTATTATATTATCATCATCGAACCTCTGAGCGGTTCCACTTCTGGACTCAGGTTTCTTTTCACAATGTGAGGGTGTTGGTTCAACATGCTGGTAAAGTGTGGATAAGCAGACTTCGCCAATCGACACAAGCCGCCGGTTTATAAGCACTTCATTATCGACCGTGGTTATCGACTTATTTATACCCGACTTCAAAAACAGAGGAATTTCTCAATTCGACTGTATATCTCTTTTGGTGCATGTTACCCCATTACTTTGTTCTGGTCGAACCGATTTAGATTTTTTTTATTCAAAAGGTAGTGTTTCACGTTTGTTCCCATTTAAATTTGAACGACGTTTGACATGTTTGTGGTCCGTTATATTTTTTTAAAGTCATTTAATTATCTTCGCAAATCAAACTCACTTCGCAGGTATAATAAAGTGCGTACACAATGTAGGAAGGATTGATAAATAATCGCAATCGACATTGTGAGCCTTTACATTCCGCAGGGACGCGATTTAAAGCCGCCAAACTCACCCGAAGAAATAGCTGAGGGGAATAAAAATATATTCCTATGTATTCACTTTAAATTGACTAGGGTGCCATAAAGCCTTTGTGGGAACGCGAGAGCTTTGAGAATAAAATGCTTGAACAACAAAGTTGGTAGCGTTGTCAACGTAGCTGTTTTGTACTTTAGGGGAAGCGTAGGTTGATAGTTACATAATAATATTATGTTGTAAATTCGATCGATATGCTTAACGCAAAAGGTTTCACTCGAGTTTTTTGTGTTTCTTTCCTCATGAGATTTTACTTGTATTTTACGTTTTCAAAAATCTTATCAGGAGTTTATTATAGTTAGGTAAGTACTTACATAGAATAAAAATACATCAGAAGCTAGGTAACATCTGAGCCAACTTTCCTACAGACAGTATTAACGCTGTTTTCGGTTCAGTAATACGATTAATCTGTTCAAATAGACCCAAACTAGATGTTTCGCCAACGTTCATTTCTCTTGATTGATAGAACTAATCAAGTTGACGCGGCAATAACTTACACGGGTGATTCGATTTGTATACAAATGTTTGTAACTCAAATAACTAGTTGGTGAAACTAATTTGATGTAATTATAACTTTTAATTACGTCGTATTTTAGACAGTAATAAAGAAGCAGACAATACCTGATAGCGGATAGGCATTAGTAATACCAGGAGTCTTACTTAACGAAAAATAGAGCGATAGGCTAAGCTCAATAGAATCTCAAAACCGAAAAACATAAAATAGAATTAAGCTAATACTCGTTATTATTTCCAATTTCAAATGAGTCACATAACAAACAAGACGTCACTGGCTAGAACCACAGCTATAACGTTGATTGAAAAAACCTGTATGCCAAAGAGCAAAAATTCAAAGGTGTGTGAAGTCTGACAAGAGGCAAGCCTCACTTGGTCAGCGTGGTAGATTACGGCTTTCTCATTCTGAACATTTTGAACCATCTGATTTTCAATAGTGGGCCATTGGTTGAAATGGTGATAATACACAAGTGTAACAATTTAATCCTCCCTACTCGCTTATATTGCTACATAGACGAAGTCACTAACCAAATCCCATTTAACCAAAGGTCCGAGAGATGACCCTGGCTGACCTTGTCGAGTTTTATTTTACTTCGTATCTCTTCACTATTTTCCCAGACCCTCGTAAGATTACATTCCGTTGTTTCATTAAATACAACACGTGGTAATTACGGTACATTTCAAGGATAAAAGTTAACGTAAGTTTCTGCTCTCGTCTTCGCTAAGCGTCTTATGGGTACCCAAAGGTTGTAGTGTTGAGATTTCTATCAGGAATAAGATAGTTAATTTCTTTAATTATCTAAACTGCATAAAATTTAATTAAAACTTATGTTTTCATTTACGTGGAATTAAAACAATACAATTTTTTATTGTACGTAACGTTTTATAGGATATTATAATAATATGATGACATATTGTCAAGATACAGGAAAGAGAAAACTAACAAAATGAGTCGACAACTTTTGTACGAAAATTTTACAAATATGTATTTGTTGAATTAAAAACATATACTATTAATATTATTCAGAATTTTGTGAAAAGCAAAATGAATCCATGTTCCTGAATGCTTCGAAACCACTTCTGTTTTAGGGGCTTATCTACTAATATTTGATCCCAAATCGGGGTTTAATCTCACCCCATTGATATCAGGGAAATCAATTTGCAATGAACTCTAATACTAATTTCACTGCAACTGCATATCAGTCGTGCGTGAATTAATAGTTTACGTCAAACGTTTATCGCGGTAATCGAGAGATAGCGGCACTAAATTGATATTAACGTGTGATATTACAATGTTTACCAACGTTAACGCTTGCCTGAACATCGAGCTTTTGTTTTCATACTAATTAATCCACAAATGTTTAACGCAAACTATTTTGGGTACGAGGATGATGATACTTAAGTTATATTTGCCAATCTAGACTCTAAAGAGTCTAGTTCTAGTGGCGTATAGGGAGCACTAAAAGACGATTTTTTGAAAATTCTCCCCTAAAGGGATAAAAGGGCGACAAACTTAAACTTGTTGTTGTTTGTTGTTTGTCAGTCAGACGCAGTAACGAAAGAGTTTTATGGAATTTGATGATGATTGAAGAAAATCAAGGAGACAAGGATGGTATCTGGTCAGCCATAAATAATGATACATAAAGATACCATTACAATATTCAACATATTCCTAGATAGTTCATAACATCATTTTTGGGGCTCAAAATCTCCTGAAACATTTCGAATAATTCCAAGGGATTCCAAAGGATGCCGAGAATTTCCGGATTTCATAACATAGCAAAATAACGCAACTTTGCTTCGGTGATCGTCATTGAAATTTCAACTTTGTCGCCATTATGTATCTGCACAATAGATTAAGTTGTATCTAAATTTGTTACATAACCCCTTGCCATGCCTAACCGTCAGTGGGCGAAACCTCTTTGAATAGGGAATTTGTCAGTTAAGTTATTCTTTTGATTTTCATAACTATCTCCTGACTTTCCACATAGGCTTTTTAAATTAGAGGACTAGCATAGTATGACCGTATGCCCTGCACATCAGAAAACCGCCCATAATGTTGTCAAATTGATCGCCGGGTGTAAAAACTAAAGCAATATGTCCCCAATTCAAAGTTGTAGATTATTAGTGTGAAATGTAAACAGAAGTTAATAACTATTTTACGGTCTACTAATTTCACAATAATTCTAAAATCAAACAAGCGATGAACTAATCAAGGACAAGAATCCACAAGTCAGTGAGCATGTTCGTTAGCCGCTTCGACGCGGCCACGGTTTAACGAACCAATTCCGTTGATTGCCACTCCGAAGCGAGTTGGTGTCTAATTAAAGAAAATTTTGATAACCCATGGTGACATTGACCTTTGAGTTTTGTGTGCGAATTTTAGATCTCCGTAGTTAACATTTTTTAATTTATTTGAAACCGTGAAGGAGCTAACATCAGCTTCACTAAAGGTATCACAAAGCGTTGTTGGTGAGAAGGAAAGAAGAGTAAAAAATATTTATAGATTATAAATATATATTTTTGACACCTGCCATCTGACATTACCCCATCCACCCAGGACTGACTGGTAAGGAATGCCTCGAATTAAGTTTCTACCATTGTAAAACCTAGTGTAAGTTGTTACAAAGTAAATAAATACACATATGAAGGATTTAGAACAGTAAATTCAGTCGTGGCAACGATCCGTGCAACTGGGACAAAATATCCGAGCACAAAGTACACATCCTAAATGCCCATATAGTAAAAATAAATGTGCACTACCCGCATGAGTTAAGTTTAAAATATGTACATGATCAAACTTTATTGGCGAGTTGTAAACCAGGAGTTATCGCTCCACGATGAAGCCAATATCTGAATATATTAATATCTACCGGTACAATTATGTAAAATAAAGATTAAAAATTAATCCACTTTGCTACAATCTGCATGAAATTAAGTTATTTACGAAGTAGGTTATTAATGAAGTCCGGGTACAGCATGGAGCAAATTGCTCCATGGAGTAAAGTGATACCTACTTTATAAACTTTTCCTAATTTTTTTACGAATTTAAAATCCGATCCAAAATTTGTAACATGTATCCACCAAGCATCATAAATTATAATTTTCGAACAACTAAGTTTTGTTTACCCCACATAACTTTGTTTTGTGTATAAATCAAAATGTCCTAAATATGTCGGTAGCAGTGCGGTCGGTGTTCGGAACAGATGACGTCACAACGTAGCTGGCATCAACAACGTCCTGTTATCCACATATTTTTCCTTTACCCGTTGTTAGTATGAAACAAAGAAGGAGAAACAAAGTAGAAGTAGTAGTCGTCCTCGATAGAAAAGATCCCATCGGCACTCGTTTCTTGGAATTACTCTTTCTCTTCGTTCTCGTTCTCTTCTTCGACAAAGGCTATTACGGCTATCAGCAACTGTCCATTCGAAGAAAAAAACCTAGGAACATGAAAGAATTCTATCGAAATAAGACTAAGTCAGTCAAAGGAAACTGGAGCCTATACACAAGTGGTAACTCCAAGTCATAATCTCGTCCGTTATTCATAAGATTGCAGTAGCTGCGGTTGCTGATTTGAGAAACCCAAGATGCCCTTATTAACTACTAGCTTCCGCCCGCGACTTCGCCCGCGTGGATTTCGTTTAAACTTCACTCCCCTATTTTACCCCCTTAGGAGATGAATTTTGAAAAATATTTTTTTAGCAGATGCTTACATCATAGTGGCTATATGCTATATGCATGCCACATTTCAGCCCGATCCGTTTAGTGGTTTGGGCTGTACGTTGATAGATCACTATGTCAGTCACCTTTGAGTTGTATATAATTATTTAGATTAGATTTAATCCTTTTCATTTAATTTTTGATGTTAGAATCAGGCTTTCTTACAAACGGAAATGGCCAAAATATACATAAAAATGACTACAGATTACATTTGGTACACATGGGCCAAAATGTAATTCCCCTGTCAAGTACACTCTTACCACTTTTGTAGAAAGCCGCTTGCGGGGAAATTTCTGGGCATCCAGAATATTATTATTATTGTAATCTATAATAATTATGTTTATCTTCTACGTATCTTTTTCTTCAAATGAGCTAGTTCGTTGAAATAACATTTTGACTTTACCACGCTCACTCATATAATGCGCGAAGCTTTGTTGTTGCTCGATTTGTCACAGTTTTGACAGCTTAGCGTACCACGAAATTGTCAAAAACTTTGGATAATCATTTGCGAAGGTCTTACACTTTTGAGTGAGCCATTGTAAGAGAGCGCCATTACTGTAATCTTGTAAAACATCGTAATAAGTATTTTTACGATTTTTTTGGGACTGCCAGATAATATTTTTAATACCCACATATTATTTTTATTCGCATATGACCGAAAGCTCTTGTAATGTAATGTTAGATAACCACGATTTACTTTCCTTGCACGTAAGGCGTGGCAAGTTGCGGCAACGATAAGCTAACCCATTCGCCGAGATTGTGAAATTGACCGCTTGAACTAAGATAGGTACGTTCCAGCCATTCATCCCGAATAAACGTTTCAAATTTCTTATTCTGTTATTAATACAATGTTACATTGTATTTTACCTGACCTACACTGATGTCTGTAGGTGTCAATCAATCAATCTTTGTTGTGAAAAATTGACGATCCCCCATATTCCTGCCATAATAGGCACATAATAGTCCAGTATATATCCAATTAAATATTCCAATAACCGATTTTAATTATGGATTGTCAATTAAGATATCTTTGTCAATTAAGAATCTATTAACCGTGTACCTAATAACTTATAACATTTAATTTTATTGACGCAAAAGGTACGTTAATTGTTTTGAACATTTTCGCATCAACAGTAGGTACTACCTACTACGCATAGACCTCGATCACAGCTCTTATACTAGCTAATTTTAACTGCATAAGGAAGATGGGGAGAAGGAATTTCCAAAAATCCCTACCCTACCCTACCCAAACTGTGGAACTATTGTGGGTTCCGATAATGATGACAAGTAATTAAGCAAAATCTGGCTACAATTTTATCTGAACATTTGAGCCTTGCGCTATAAGCAATCCGTTTGTATAAAACTATAATTAAACAAGAAAGTCAAAGCAAATAAAAGAGTTTGAATATTTCCACTATTATTCAACTTAAAAACAGGCACTATTTTTCAAACTCAATAGATTTACAGCGCAACCGGCGAGTTATTTGTTTTGAATAAAAGCCATTTAGAACATTACTTCAAATAAAAATGCTAGGTGAAACTAAAATTCAAGATGAATACCCAAGATCCATTATAAATTGTTATACCTGTAACAATACCCCGCATAACATTTTTCATGTCGCACCACATGTAAAGGTGTTTTTAAAATGGTATTTTGTCTATTCCAATATTTTCATGTTATTTAATTTGCTGTAACAGGTAACTCACTATTGCTTTCATTGCGTAGCATGAGGCCATCGTTCTTTCTTTATAACGGAACTAAGACTGCTGTTCAAATTGCTGGAGGGCTTAGGTCTTAGTGAGGGCGTAGATGAATTTTCACAAGCCTTTCTTCGATAATAATTCTGTATGATTAAATAAACAAACTGTCTCTTTGTTCTACTGAAAAGAAATCTGATATTTCGTTCGCAATCTCGGTGTAGAAAAACAAAGGATATATTTTCTTTATAGATAAATTTTCCGATGTGGGTGTGAACGTCGCCTTAGGGATTCCGTTACACGCCACTTGAAATATGAGATAAGTTAGAGTTGTGCTCTTTATTCTTTGGTTGTTACGATTCCCAAGACAAATAAAATTGGAATCTACGAAGCCTAAGGCCGCTGCCTTTGACTCAGTTTACTTGTTAATATGATTATTCACCGTTTGGTTTGTCATCGACATTTATACATGGATATTATGCATGTGGAGCAAATATGTAGGTATCGGCAAATGTAAATGTAATAAAAAATAGGACTCCATGAATGAAATTATATTTAATGGGACATGATATACAAGGGTAGAAAGTGATGGGCAAGGATTAATTTGCTACACATGCATCGCTATTAAAGATTGGTTTGAAGTAGCGTTCAGAATCATGTTTAAGTACTTTTAGACAGTGATGGATTTCCGTATAATATTCAAAATTTAAGGACCCTGAAACAAAATCAATCGCCTTGTTTGAAAGCAACCACATGTTAACATAAGCCTTTCATCAATTGGGCAGTAAAGAAATCCTAACTACTTCGGTTATATTGCTTGTTGGCAACCTTAGAACCTGAGTGAATTGACGGTCATGTACTAAAGTAATGGAGCTCAGCTACTGTTACTAGATCTTGGGAATCTGAAATGAAAAATGCAACCACTGAGACTTTTCTCTAGCAAGCTCTTCAATATGAAAAAATATTATGATCAAACTGCCCACTGAAACGATGGCTAAAACTTGAAGCGTGAAGCCTCTAAAATATTAATACCTAACGGTCAAAGAAAAACAATATTACTCCGAACATATCAGCTACAAATTGTCCCAATCCATAACCGCTTAACTTTTCCACAGTTCTAACACTGGTAAATTGATAATGTCGACTCAAACAGCTATTTCAACAGTAATTTTAAAACAAACACAAACAAATCAAAGCGTGCTAATGGTCGAAATTTGATTGCTTATTGATTCAGGAACAATCGCGAATCCATTAAAGACGGCAATAAAAACCGTTACAGATTTGAGTTGATTAGGCAAAATAGCGGGCAAAATAGGCGCTCGGCAGTCCTGTTCGCTCAAATTGATTCAACGTTCAATCGCCTTGTGTCAACTAGCCTTGACGTCGACATTTTAATTCGCCAAATTTTACGACAACGATAACGAAAATAAATAGCCATTCTGGCAAATCAAATTTGTTTAATTTGAACATTTAATTTGTTCAATAGACGCGACAAGATTCTTAGTCGTAAAAGGTGAAGCCGGCGCTATCTTGGTAATAGGGCTGACTACCACTTTATCTTTTTTACTAGCTATTTATCAACTGATTTTACATCAGTCATGAATATTATATTCCAGCTGAGAGCCAGTAGATCATTTCTTTCTCTCTCCTTACTTCCTTCTTGATTGGCGTTGATGCAATTTACGTCACTTATGTTCATAGTCGCCTATGGCATTTAGCAGTAGGTATGTAAGATGTTATTCGCTCTTATCCACGCTATGATTATAAAAATAACTAATTCTATGGCATATCGATGACACGAATTCACAAGATTTTAAGCATCCAACGCCACAGATAAAATCAGTCATAATTGTGCAATGTTTTGGTGTGTAACGAGAATATTATGTGTATGCGCGTATAAAGGCTAAGCGCTCATGTTTCACTGTTTCTGATGCGAATCCGTACGATGTTTCCCTGCCAAAAATATTCTAATTCATTTCAAATTTTACCTAAAACGTCCAAAAGTAGAACAACTTCAGTTAACCTTCGGAACCAAAAGGGTTTACCACTTACCACTTATTCAATTTGGCATGAGTCTTAGAAGCAATACAGCTCTCAGATTTGTAGGCTGGAACGGACAGAAGTTAGGGGCAATTTCCCGTCGAGCTCCGGAAATTAACGCAAGTGGAAGCATCGATGGTGATTCAATTACCTACTACAAATTAGAACTGTTCGTTAGAAAATGGCAACGTTACTTATATTCAAGCTTAATATTCTTTGAAGGCTTTTCAATACGCCGAATATTGGTAACGAACAAAATTATTTTATTACATATAAATCATATAATACAGTAAAACAGTCACCCTGCCGAATCCCCGTTTGAAATTCAAAGTCCTAGGTTCTATTCTCATCTACAAGAAAATTTGAATGACGAGTTTAATTTCACTTTCTGTCAAGTTATAACTATAAAAATATAAAAGGAAGTGATAAATATAAATTGTTCGTACAGTACCCGTATTAATAGATTCAGCCAATATAAAAATCACGCAACAACACATAACACACAATAACACAAAATACACATCATAATCATCACTTGAAGATATAGTTACATTGAAATAGAATCTAGAACAAAGTCCTAAATCTTTAAATATCCGCTAAAAATATTAGAAGATAAAACATAATTTATATTCCGGAACTCGTCACATAACTCGGAGATGGGCTTTATCCGGGTTTATATCAGCCGGGTAAAAATAACTATCACATTGAATCGAGAGCGTTGACACACTTCCGATTCACTTTTATACCAACTAGCTTTACCCCGACAGCTTCGCCCGCGTATGATTTTTTTTATATTTATCTGCCTTTTTATCTTCATGGGCGATCCAAATTCAAACAGTAAATTGGTCCTTACTTTCTTAAATTGAGAAGCCTTTATACCTAAGGCGTAGTGCCAAAGGACACTATTATGTTATTCATTATATTATCAAGTACTTACTTATACATTTTTATGACGTAGTAAATACTTATCAACACGCTACATATAATGTTAATATCTACGATTATTACCTTCATATCATCGATAATTTAGTATCAAGATATCACATACATAATACGAAAATTACATAATTCACATCGCTTTATACTCATATAATGCCATAGAAAACAAGAAAAGTGTTTTAATTACAAATATGTAACACAATGCATTGGATATTAACTTAATTAAGTTAACATTTTTAGATATAAAGATTATTAGATATAAAGTTTTATATATTTTTAGATATAAAGTTTATTTTATTAAAGTAGTATAAATAGGTACTATTTATGCAATATTTGAACGGAGGGATATTGAAGCAAGCTGGTAGTTTGAACAGTGATATTCACGTTATCTTTGTAAACGGAGAAAGCTTCGGTTGTTTGCACAGTAAATGCACTCACTTTACATTCTACACGGTAACGATGTGTTACACTTGGTTACTAGTATAATAATGTAATTCTATAGCCTATTCATTCTCATCATCATCACCACCATCATCTTCATCATCATCGCAATCAACATGAGAACAATGTGAGGTGTACAGGACCACGATGATGGCCAAGTGCGAATTGGCAGATTTTACGCACCTTCGACAACATTAACTAGGTAATTAATTACGTAGACGTTAATTACCTATACCTACCTACGTATTCTGTCACTGAGGCACGGGCTAACTGAAGCTCTTCTCACACAACGCTATTTATGAGCTACGCGACTGCAACGCAACCCAAAATTCGTGATGTAAGTGATTAATAAGAAAGGTTTTTTGGAATTTAAACAATTAACTCCCCCCCCCCCCTCTGCTTCTGTTAAGAAGTGTAAGCGCAGAAGAAGTATATCACCACGATCAATAATTTGTTTTTTAAATGAAACTTCAACACAAAAAAAATGTTACAATAGCTGATTTTATTTACCTATTAACAAAATTCGTGATAGATATTTAAAACCTCAAAACACTACCTACAAAATTTTACATTCGAGAATTGGATGTAATTGGTTTGTGAACGAATTAAGCGCGAAGGAAGGTCACCCACTGGCGTTTTATTGTCATGTTTGATCCCTTCCGATTGCTTCCGGAATTACCGTTGTCATTTTAACAGTGATTCGATTTATGTGGTGTTTTGATTCATGTACAGCGACCACGTACATACGAGTACGTAGGTATTACATGTACACTTAATAAGATTGGATTTGATATGATGCATTTTTATGCCCAATTGACTAGGTTTACTTCGGGATTAGATAGATTTATTTTTTATATGCAATATTATTATTTAAATCTTCGATGTTTTTATAAATTTTTAAGGCAATATCGCCGTGACCATGATTTATGTAATTGACTCCAATATCTGTATAAAATACAAAATGTTTATTATCCCCTAAGTACCTATATAAAAATTAAAATTAAATAATACAATTAGACTTTTTTTAATCGGCTACTATGGATTGTAGTCGCGGAGTCCACTGGAAACGTAACCCTTACCCAATTCGCTACAGTAGTCATTATCATTTATTATTAGATGATAATAATATGATCACCTAGATAAAGAGGTAAAATCCCGAATTTTTTGAGTTTCTAATTCACGACAATATTTCCCTAACACTCGATTTGTCAGAGCATAACAGAGCTCTCTGATATTTTATTTCTTAACTTGTGTAAATTTTTATTTATTATTATCTTTTTTCCGACCAAAGCTCGTATAGAAATAGCATTATGTTCACAGTTCATTCAACCTTAATGAACTCCAATCCAGCGTGACATAAAAGATATTTTTTTTGCAGTTTTACGGCGCATGAACATAATTATTGGATATTTTTATGCTTTAACGATTTTAAAATGAAGATAAGTTTATAGCCTGAATACGTCCTATGATATTTAAATATGAATAATTTCCGTTGAAAATCGTAGGATATACTTGTTGATTCTATAATTCAAATAAAAGTAATTGATAATTTTGACAAGTCTTATATTATCTTGTTATACATTCAGCATATTAGCGCATTAACAAACGCGTTAAGAGTTAGGCACTTCTCACACAATGCTATTTATGAGCTACGCGACTGCAACGTAATCCAAAATTTGTATGTATGTGACACTTTTTACTGACAGGAGACGCGTCTACGATACGACTCCTGTCAGTCAAAAGTGTCAGATTCATAGAATTTTGGGATTGCATTGCAGTCGCGTAGCTTATTAATAGCGTAATGTGAGAATGCCTTAAGATGCAGATGTAACCGTAGCATTTGATGATTAGATATATATATCTCTTTTATCTATTCTGTGATATAAATACAGACTTAATGAAACTGTCATTATGTAAAACGTTCCAGTTTGAATTTAGAACACTCACTACAGATTGTTACTTTTAATCTGTCGTATCGTTCAGCCACAGGAATAAATAAAGAGCTGTATTGCATTTGCAATTGGTATTCTACGACGCTGGGAAACATTTATTTAAGTTATTGACAAGTTAAAACTAATAAAATAGTAAAGTGGAATTGCAGTCGTAGAGGTTATATAAAATTTATTTCGAACATGTTAAATTTTATTTTCAAAGATTATAATTTATTTTCGTGTTAACCAATAAAAAACATTACGACATTTTTAATTATTTCAACATGTTTCTGATTTGGAAAAAAATGTTAATTTACGAATCATAAATAACTGCTTTCGATTTCTCATTTTTCATTAATTTTGTCACCCGAATGCATCTCTTAAACAATAATGTTTTCATCCCACCTATTCGAAAAAGACGACTTGGTTCGCCTTTAAGTGCGCCCAAAGTTGGTGTTTTCAGAAACTTTTAGCGGGCAGGAATGAGTTTTTCGTCCTCTTTATAGAAATAAGTGCCACGGCCAGATTTTGTACAAACTTTGTAGATTTATCGAGTTCCGATGACATTACACTATTTTGATAAAATTATTCCAATTTTCAATTTGCAAAA
>DWJQ01000445.1:0-14418 GCA_018248915.1 Hesperia meskei straton | reverse complement strand
AACTAGTGCATAAAGGTATTACCGTTGAATACCTAGTTGTTTCTTCTAGATAATCTTTAGGAATGATAAAGAGAAATTATCAAGATGTTAGGGTGTATAAAGTAATACAAAAGTACCTTTATCTTTATCTTTATATTACGTAGCTGGGTTCCTAAGTACGCCTTGCGGGAGGAGTAGCAATATTACCTAAGTTCCATAGCTAACATCACTCTAGATTAGGTCTTTGATCAGCTCACCTATCCTTGGATTGGCGAGTCAAATTAGCATTATTTCGTGAAAGGCAGGTATAGGTAAGATATGTATAAGGAAATCCATATGGCAAGCTGGTGGACTATGATAATGACTATATGTAGGTCAGTCATAGCCATTTAATGTATGGCCGCGTGCAAATTTTTTACATATTCGTATAAGAAATATGTAAGTATGTCAAACTATACAAGAACGACGCAATGGCACCATTTACAAATCAACAGAATTGTGCCTTCTAGACTGACTTTTATAACAGCGATTATCATAAAGTTTTGGATAATATTTCTGGAAAATATCTTTATCTTATAAAATAAAATCCTCGTGTCACAATGTTAGTTACCATACTCCTCCGAAACGGCTGATTGTAATGAAATTTTGTATAAGTACATATTCAGTAGGTCTGAGAATCGGCTACTATCTATTTTTCATACTCCTAAATGATATCTAAGGGTTGTTCACCCTTAACTTTTTTTTTAATTTTTGGACAAAATTTTTTGTTTCTATTTTTCTATAATGTGGCATTAATAATGACATACAACTCTAAATTTTCACCCTTTAATCAACAACCCCTATTTTTAGTAGTCATTTTCCTAGAAATAATTTAAGTATATGGCAAAACAACGTTTGCGGGGTCAGCTAGTACTTAGTGCAATATAAAAATATAGGAAAAATCAATCATCGTTAATGGGTCATTTCGTTGACACAAAAATTAATTGTGCTCGTGTCTTATTTATCACATATTATTAACTTTTTTCATTATTATTTAAGATGACAGGTCTTTAGCCTTCGTTAATAAACGTGAAACGTGTGAAAAAATAAATCGTGTTAACATTTTTTTATCTCAATCACAGATTTCTTGTTTTAATGGCTAATAACTAACACGTTATATTCTTTTAAGCTTAAAAATAAGATGAACGAGTTATCTACGTACAATAACTACTTACCATTTTAAAATAACTATCATTTTAAAAATTTGTTCAGGTATTGTTAGATACATATTTTTCGTACTTACCTACTACAGAAAAACGACTACCAGCTATTCTTAGATCATTGTTTTTTTATATCTAATATGTTTCTATAAATTAGGTGTATAAGTAGTAGGTAGGTATGGACCTACCTACATACATTGACGATCTTTTCTAATATTTCCTTTAAATGTAGGTAATTGTATAACGAGTTAGGAACTTCATAATAAGATTTAACTTACAAATATAAACACGGTGATAAGAAATCACATTTAATATCTAGGTATGTAGTCATAATCTTATTGGTTTATCAATTCCTACCAACTAAATTTATATCTTTTTGTTTCAGGTTATGATAACACTTGTTGGGTAAGTTATTTATAACTTTTATCTTAATTTATTTTTAACTGAACCATTGTTGATAAAAATTATCTTGTAATTTTTCAATAGTTATTCAAATTTACGAGACATAAATGTTACAACAATAGATGTGTAAGTAGGTTATAATTTAAGTACGTACTTTAAAAATATTTTATATTATCAACGTTCATGTATGTAATAGGTCTAATTTGTCTAATTTTAGTTGGTATTTAAATCTTATTGATAATTAGTATATACGAGTAGTACGAAATAACTGTTCCATTTTAGAATCCTTTTAAAATTCAAATAATACTTACATAGGAAATGCAACCGAAATGTGAAAATAAATACCAATTCGAAGTTAAGAAGATCCAATTCAGTCCAGTGTAAAATTCAGTTCCAATCGTCACAGGAAGTAAGTTTAAAGTCGTCTTGTTTTATGGGCAGCAAATAAAGTTTAGAGGACATGTATCTCCAATTACACAATTGGAGTACCTAATCACCGCCGTCAAGTCTGCCACACGACGGTCGTTTCAAAGTGACAAAACAAGTTAACATCGAATTTTAAAGCGTCGGATCTATAAACTGCTCGTTAAATCTCACAGGCGATAGTAGTAAATATCCTCAGGAGTGGTGAACTTTTACGATGGACACTTGCCCCGCCTACCTGCGTCTTTGTGGCTTTGCGATCGTCGTCATACATCGAGCCTCCATATAACTGGCTTTTATTTGCCGGCATTTCTTTGCCGAACAAACCACGTTTATTTGCCTATCTGAAGTTAATTATTTATTGGCCCATTGCTCATAACTTCTAACCACTTGGGTTCCTATTCGCGGACGAAGCTTTAAAGCTTTTATGGCCACCGTTTATTGTAGCTTGTTGTAAGATCCTTCAAGCCTTTCTCTTGCTTATTATCTGCCGTCTACTAGATGTTTATGGCTGTAGGTAAATAATTATGGGTTAAACTATTCTGGTACGAAGGTTTCAGTTGGTTAAGGAAGTTTGCCAATTTTTAAACAAGAAAAGCTTTTAAGCTTTAAAATTTCAATGAGAATTTCAAGTAGATACGTGGGTACGCTAGATAAAGTCGTTGTGGAGGCGAGCACCTATCTTTATCGACAGATATACGTAGACCTTGTAGGTAAGTAAAAAGTAGTGGATTGTGATCCGTTGAATGCATACCTATGTATTTGAATAGGTAGGTACCTAGGTATACTATTCATAAATTTTACTGTATCTATCCACTTCTCTACGTCGAGTCGTATAAAACCTGTTGGGTTATCAGTAGCTACTATGATAATGCTTTATATATTTTGATTGATAGGTATTTGATATATATTTTTAATTGGATGGTGATACCTAGTATATCCAGTGAGGGTCGACTAGGTTTAAGGTTGGACTGCTAAACAAGGGGAGCCTGGGTTCAAATCCTGCATACTCCTCTAATTTTCAAAAATTATGTGCTTAATAGAAATTAAGTAAGTAGGTAGCTACGACTTGTAATTATCGTGAAGAAATCTGCACACATGAGAATTCTCTATAATGTTCTCAAAGATGTGTGAAACCCAATAAGCACTTGACCCGCGTGGTGGGTTATGGCCCTCACATTTTGTGAAAAGACTCGAGCCCAGTAGTGGGACAGTTATGGGTTGCAATGACGAATGAAATGAATTTTTATTTTGTTGTGTGTTCGAAGTAATGAGTAACGAGCTACCTAGGTAGGACATGTAAAAGTGTTACCAGACCAATCGATCGTTCGATGATGGTATGGATTACTCGACGTCAATTGATAGTAAAAGGTGAAGGGAAACATCGTGAGGAAACCTGCATGCCGGAGAGTTCGCAATAGGTACTCAAAGGTGTATGAAGTCCGCCAATCCGCACTTGGCCAGCGTGGTGGCCTTAATCTTATCATTCTGAGAAGAGAACCGTGATGGGTTGATGAGTGGAATGATGGGTTGAGATAATGATGATGATGATTGATAGTTTTTACTACCTAGACCAATCGATCGATCGTCATCGACTAGGTAATCCATTCCACCATTGATCGATTTGTCTGGTAACACCCTAAGGTAGCTTCCAATTAGTTCCAGTTCCAATAGCAGGTAGTTACCTACAAAACATTTTAGATTCCAAAAATTATTTTCTTATTAGAGAATTCAGAATCTCGCATACGAAAGTTTTTCAGTTTTAGTTCAAGTGAGATTTCTTCATTCTAGGTGCCTTTTTTTCCAAAATTATTTGTTCAGATCAGGAATTGAACTCAATATCCAACCCTCACTTTGAGGCAGGGCTACTACCGATTAGGCAATGATCCTAATAGAAAAAATATTGACCATAACCTTTTACAAATGTAAGATAGATGTAAAGAAAATTTTTAGAACTAAATTAAAATTATTTTAATCAATGATAATTTTAAGGAAACTGAACATGTAGGTACGGTCTACTTATATTTAAAAATCAAGTTTTAGGCTCTTATTTATCGATATAAATTTATTTATCATTTAAATATTATCTAGTTACTCAGTCAATTACTTACCCACTAATAAATTATTTAGTAATAGATAATAAATTAATTGATCAATAATAAATTATTTGATTATTCCTAATGTAACGTCATGATCCTATTACGAACCTTGAAAGACAAAGAAAAAATGTAGAGTTCCCTTAAAGAACCTGAGCTAATCTAAACTTATCAATTTCAACTTTATCAATAACCAAATAATTATAAATATTCTAATAATATCATAACAATGAATTAAAACACTAAATAAAAATATAGTCTTAGTAACATTGGCTAATGTTGAAGAAATGTAGAGTCATGTAGGTAGTATAATAAAAATCCTGACTTGAGTTCACAAAGCTTTTAATTACCTACACTAAAGGTAACCGTTCATACAAATTATCAATAACTATTTTTTTGTATTTTGCTCATTTAAATACATATAATGTAGGATTCAGGTGACTATAGGTAAGTAGGTACCTGGCGTGCCTACCTATAGATAGCTCTATCTCATGTATCAGGAATTCAATGTTATTGGGCAAATAAAAACTAATTCAATACTCTATTGAACTATATCCAAATAGCCAATAAACCGAGGCGCCGTTAACCTTTACTATTGGCAATTGTAAGACAATTAAGAATCAATAAAAATGCACCCATCGTTAAACGAATCATCTTAAATTATCCATATCATGGATTCTATATGTTTACGCCATAAACATCACAATAACAACATAAAACCTATACTTATGCAATGTTCTACTGCCACACCGCCATACCACCGACCTGATAAAGCTGAAAAGGCAAGTTAAGCCTATAAAAACCATGCACTAAACACAAGTGACAATCAAAAGTGATGTAAATAAATAAAATTCTCACGCAATAAACGGTTTTATTTAAAGAGTCGTAAAGTTTGTTATTGCACACGTGCTCGATGCGGTTACGACTTGTGAGGATGAATGAAACGTGCGACAGGGAGAAGGATGTTTGTCTGAGTAGGATGAAAGATACTCGTCCGACCACGTGGCTGGTGTAACACGAATCCGTGCAATTTATATTTAAGCGTATATTTTTTTTATTTTTACCTTTAATCATTGTTATAAGTAGGCATTTGTAATTAACTAATCGTAAGAAATTGGAAATTGTATGTAAGAAAATATTTAATTATTACGTTAAAAAAGTTTCACATTGTTCATTTTTTACTGATGCAAGGTACATAAATATTCTACAATTTTTTATTGACTTAAATTGATTTTAGTTTTATTTGGTGTTACTTGAATAATGTAATGAATATAAAATTAAAATAAAAAAACAATGTTAAAATACTATTTAACCTTATCTTTTCAAATGAAAATATACCTAACAGTGATTTAAAAAATATTTTATTGTGATTAAACAAGTTTTTTTACTGAATACATAGGAATACCTAACATAACAATAATATTATGGCGATTTATTTTTCTTCGGAATATTACAAATATATACATATTTGTAATTTACGACAAAATATTGTGATATGAAAGTGATCGGAATTAAAAAAAATGTTTATTGTCACTCTTTTGCTTGATACCATTCTCTTTGACAGCTAGAAGTGCCGGAATGGTTTGTGATTGGCGGTGAATGTTCTGCACCGGATCACTATTGGCGTAGACGAGCCGGGCGCGGGGGAGCGCGGGGCCCGGCGCCATTACGAACAATGGCCGGCAGAATGGTCGTTAGCGAATAGCTTTTATCTCTTTCTAATATAAGCCACGCAGGTAGGAATTAATGAGACGGAGAGGGTTCCGGCGCGTCGCCCCTCAATCGTCGCATCTCGCTCGCACGCGCGCGCTCCGTTTCGCTATCTCGCGAGCGGCGCGCGGCAGCGGTAACGTTCGCCACGACGGGGAATTCAGAGTCGTAGAGCCTCATACGCGGGTCATAAACGATCCGCGGCCATAGTAGAGGTGCACGCGCGAGGATCGATCCGAATCGCCGGCGATAAACGCATCTCCCGCGAGGCGATCGTCGCGCGCCGCGTCGCCGCCGAGCGATGAGTTCCAAGTTCATCATCGATAGCATGCTCCCGAAGTACCACCAGCAGTTCCACCACCAGAACTTGTTCGCGGGTGCGGGAGCTTCGCCGATCGAGGCGTCGTTGTCGTCGTCGCTGTCGTCGTCGTTGTCGACGTCGCTGTCGTCGTCGCTGTCGGGAGGGCTGGGGGCGGCGGCGCTGGGGGCCGGCTCGCCGGGCGCCGGGAGCCCGCAGCGCTCGTCGTCGTCGTCGTCGGCGTCGCCGGGGGCGCCGTCGAGGATGTACCCGTACGTGTCGCACCACCAGCAGTTCGGCGGGGCGGTGCCGTTTTCTGGCGGCGGTCCCCGAGCGCGGTGGGCGCGGACCCGATGGTGAACTACGCGCTGGGGCAGCACAACGGCGGCGCGGCCGTGTCGGCTGCGTCGGCCAGCATGGCGGCGGCGGCCCAGTTCTACCACCAGGCGGCGGCCTCCGCGGCCTCGGCTGCCTCCGCCGCCTCCGTCGACGCCATGGGCGCCGCCTGCTCGCAGCCCTCCGCCCAGCCTCTGCCCGATATACCCCGCTACCCTTGGATGTCCATCACTGGTAAATTTTTAATCCTTTTTGCATGTCATGGTTTCCCGCCCTTCGGTGGCATCCTATCTGAAATAGGACAAAGTTGTTTAGTGTTCGTTGTATTCGTAGCTTTGATACCTAGTTGAAGTAAAAATTTAATTTGGTACGTAATCATTATTTGATTTTCCTAATTAGACTCTACCTTGTCTTTATTTGAATGAATCGCTTTAAGTGTTTTTTTATTTATTTATTTAAATATATATAAGTAATTAATTGTATGAGTGTATTGTTGTGAGTATGGGGCATGTGTAAAATTATGCTGTATTTTTGGACCAATAATTATCTCGTTAATTTTGCCGTACTTTCAATAAATAATTAATGTTTATAGGTATACATTAATAAACATATAAATTTATTAAGTATCTATAAGTAAAAGGTAATTATAGATCGGAACAAATTTTTCATATTCCAACAGAGAGTCTCTACATCGTTTCCTTACTGCTCTATCATTTGCCGACGGGTTTATAATTTTACATTGATATCGATTTACATTAATTAATTTATATATTTAATTATCATTATAACACATTGTAGGTATTACCCATTACAACAATATACAACATTTAATTTGCCTAAATAACTAATAAGTATGAAATAAGTACCTAACTAACTGCGCTTAAGTAGGAAGGTACCTAACACATTTCCACAGGTGCATACATACATATATGGTAATAAGTAGTTACCTGGACTAACACCCACTCTTGAAGCCGTTGATAGGTACGTAGGTACCTTTTTCAGTTAATTTATTACAGTTAATATTTGTAAATAGGTACCTACATGCCTAGGTACAGTTTTAATGATCTTAAAATGACTTTCATATTTAAATACAACATGAAACTTTACGGCTTACGGCATCCCATTTGAAGTATAAACCGCAGATAAATAAGACGAGTCGGCAAACATAACATGTTTCTTGTTCACATATATCAGGCATACAATAAAAGAGCTTTTAAAAACATCGAGCTATCTCACTGGCGATTGAGACGGTCGAGTTACACGCGATGTTTTGAAAGCGCATAGAACATTACGATTACGTTTCCAACGAAGTGTCGACTTCGGGTTACGTTTTATACCGTCATATGAATCTTCAGCTCGGATGTTTTGTCCGAAACGGTCGTTCATTAGCATTTTATGACTGATACGACCGATAAAAGTGGAGTAAGTCGCATTCACAGTCATACGATGTGATAGACTCACCGGCCCGTTGGCACACACTACGGGAAGTAGGCACTCCGTTATTGGACCATAGTCGTTCAGATCGGCGCATTCTGATTCACTCAATGGGTATTATTGTACGTTTCAGATGTTTCGACGTCGATTTTATTTGTTTTACGCGCTTCAGAGTTTACTTCCATCCTACTATCGAGAAACATTCGAGCAGTATTAACTACAAGCTGTTTTTGAAATAGTAACGTTTGAAGTTGACTAAATGGGAAATATCTGTAGGATAATTTACTAATTTCAATAAATTAGGTGTTCAAATAGAAATCAGGATCACGTATGTGGAAGATTTAATGACAATTAAGTGTTATCCTAGGTGGTAGATGCCCTACATTAACTGTGTCTAACAGACATAAGCTAGAGTCCAATAGGAATGTGATAGGTAGACATCATTCAACGCTTAAAATACTAGGCACATGATAGGTAGATATATTGTGGTCAAATTAATGTAAAATAACACTAAATCTATTTTATGGTAAATTATAGGTACTATATAAGCAATAAAATAAACGATATCTATCATTTAATAGCCAATTATTATCATTCAATATACTTATTTAGATTGATATGGTCATACCTATGACTTTAAATTGTTTTGAATTTATTATTTATTAGTCCGAAGTTAAGTATTAAGTACCTAAAATAATTTTTAAAGTAAAGGCCAACGTTCCACACTTTTTAATTTCCGTATCCAAATTATCGTTAAGGTATTCAATACCTAGGTTCAATTACAGTTGACAATGGGATAATAAATTAAACAAAGTAGATATAACCAGGCATTGGTATCTCACTTTGCGTGAACTTTTTTATAATAATGTTAATTTTGATTGTGTCATAAATTAGGTGTCATAAAAATCATTTTGCAACTTAATATATTTTTGCTATTGGGAAATATTATCTGGTATAACTGGAGTGCCTACTATCCGGAAACATCTAAGACAGTGGAATTTGAAAGTACCTATACTAAAACCAATATTGAATAAATCAAAGTTTTCTAGGATTCCAAACTCTGTAGAACGTTTTACCTACATCAGAATCCATCGCTATTTTCCGTCTCTGTTTACAAATTAAAAACTATATTTGAAACTTGAGATTTTGAAGAATTTCCTATAACGAAAGACCAAGCAAAACGCTAAAATATTAAACACGACTTAATGTAAATAATGTGAACAAGAAGCGCTTGCATACATATTTCATAAACTTTTAAAAAACCAGTCGGTATGCATATAATTTCCTTGCAAATATTAGGTAAATAGATATTTTGTGTTTTCCTTCTAGTAAAGAAGGATTTAATACATAGTTAAAAGTATAAGTATACTCCGTTAGGTGTGATTTTTTTAATAATAACTAAATAGCCCATCAATTTTATAATTTGAGTCTTATCGTAGCTGTCATGCTCGTTTAGGTACTATTTAAAATAGTACATAAAAAATATCATTAATTGAACCAGGCATAGCAAAATAGAGAATAAATGCCCGTGACCAAATCTGACAACCCTACTAACATTGTCTCTGAACTCATGCTGTTTTATGCCATTGGCATCAAAACAAACCTAACCTAGGACATCATCCGTCTAAACCTGTCCTTGATCGCGACGTAGACGCATACATCAAGACCTAGTACATACGACGAACATGTGAGGTCCACTTAGTACACAAAAACAGCTCTCTAAACTAGTGTTTAGTTGTCTAAACTGCCTGTACGTTTTGAATACAATGGCACGATTATTTTTTATGTGCGTATTTATTCGCGACTAGTATTCGACCATTGATACGTGAATATCGTTATCTAATGCACTATTATCTACATATAAAACTGGGCAATGGAGCACGTAAAATTACAAATCGATAACCTTTAATGGGTTATCGTTATTATAACGAGTAAAGGTGGCCTTTAATGTATCTGTAATTATTTGGCACCTTAATGTTACGGGGCCCTTTCTGCCCAACGTGTAGAATAACTTACAATCATTGTTTACAATTATATTTTATTGTGTCTTTATTTATTAAATAAAGTAATTAATTGCAGTTATTAACATTATAAATAGTTAGCTATTAAAATCATTTCATGACTCTATCAAACTTGTTTTACGGTAGGTATATATCTACTGAAAAAATATATTGGTAGTTTAGAAAGTAACAGGTCGTTTTTATTTTTTGCATTAATATAAAGAAGTAAAAATTGCGGGCAGGTAGGTACTTACCTACCTACTAAATTTCTAAATGCACATAATAATTATTATTAAATGATTATTTAAATATTACAAAAATACGGAATACTATATTCGAAAGCTTAATAATGAAAATCTTACTAGAAATAATAATATATTAGGAAAAAAACAACAAGGGGATATCAAACCTGACAAACTGTATTTAGGTAAATATATGTAAAGATTTTATTGATACCTATTTAAAACAAATTTGCTCTATTATCTTTTAATCTATATTATGCTTACTTACCTATATTAAAACTGTAAAAAGTTGTGTCTGTACATTAAATATATTTATAAAAAAAAATTGAGGGGGTTAAGAAACAGTAAATAGAACACGAATCTAAGCAAAGGATTGTCTGTTTATTTGTTTTTATGCTTGTACACGCTAATCTCCGGAATACTGGACAATAATAATGGACAATGGACCTGGACAACATTTGGGCTATAATTTGTGATAAGAAAATGTCTTCTTTTTATTGTAAATTAAAAACTGAACAATAAATAGTTTAATACTTAGTTTATAATAATAAAAATAAAATAATACATTAACAACAATAATAATAAAAATAATGAAATAAAATATTTCCTACTGCAAAATTTAAAAACTATCTACCTACACCGTAGAGAATTTAAGAAATAGAGTTGTTTTAAATAGGTATGTTTTAAGTATAATGTTTGTTTTTTGTCTATCGTATTTTTTTTAATATGAATTGATACAAAAATAACATTACCTATTTTACTTACAGTCGAATCTTGTAAGCATAACAGTGATGTATCAAAAAACCTAAGTAGGTACGTTACAGCAACCTAAGAGATGCCAGAGCTTATTTTAGCAGTCAAGTTTTTTCATTAGATAATAATAAAGACAACTTCAAAGTATCTACACTCGAAAAATTGTTAAGATGATTTTTTTTATTACCACATCATCCCGTTTAGGACAACCAATAGGGCAAAACCCGGAGAGTCGCCTCGAAGGGATACTTGCTTCAGTTTCAAATGTACTATGATACATTTTAATCAAAGTACCAATACAGGCCTCAATGCCACAAAATAATTTGAAATAGGCTCACGTATTTTGTCCGTGTAAGCAAATATATTCCGCGGCTATGCTTTTACGAGCGTTGAACTCATATTAGTGAAGAATTTCAGCCGAATATTTATATATAATATAATATAATTATTTAAGATTTCAGTAGATACCTTTTTGTTTCTTTATATGCATATGGGTTGAAATTACATTGTTTATTGCCCATTATTGTTTAAATAGCTTTTATTTAATTCACAAATGGGAAGGGCAGGTATCCGCACCAAAAAGAATAGTTGCCCTGTTTTTGCGGATAGTTGCCCTTAGGAAATGTTCCTAATAAATAATGAAAACTTAAGATCTACTTAAATTAATCGATGCTTAAACCAACGTTCATTACCTACTATACAGGGTGACCAAATTTTTTTTTTAATTTTTTAGAGGTGCTTTGTCGGTAAGTTTCCCCTTGACATTATTTTTGGAAGATCCGATAGATATAGTTAAATCATTAAAATAAACAAGTTTTTTTATTTATATACCAAGTTGGTAGGTACCTACCTACCTACCTGTATGAAGTCTATTTTTGTGTTAATTTTTAGGGTTCCGTACCCAAAGGGTAAAACGGGACCCTATTACCTACTGAGACTACGCTGTCCGTCCGTCCGTCCAGCTGTCACCAGGCTGTATCTCATGAAACGTAATAGTTACACAGTTGAAATTTTCACGGATGATGTATTTCTGTTGCCGCTACAACAACAAATACTAAAACACTGAATAAAATAAATATTTAAGTCGAAATATGGCTTCGACGCTTCAGCGATAAATTAGTTACCTTTCGGTCTAAGAGATGGCGTTGCTTGTGGCTACAAAAAACTAAAGTAAATATTTAAGTGAGACTTTCATACAACAGACCAGATTATTTTGGCGTTTTTATACATAATGGTAAGGAACTCTTCGTGCGCGAGTCCAACTCGCACTTGGCCGATTTTTTAATTTTTATCTAACTTTTATGATAACTTTGTAACACAAAGTAGTAGTAAATAGTTAAGACTCATTACTTAAGTTAATACAATTTTCTTTTAATGCGAAAAAACCTGAGGCAACTATCCCCTGAAGCATTTTTTCCGTTAGGCTACTATCCGCTATAGTAGGCAAGTATCCCTCTTTTAAGAGGTAGTAAAACATGGTTTATTCAAAACTAACACCATTTACAATGAAAAAACCCGGCTTATATAGAAGATTAATAACCAATGTTTCAATATACACTCTGAATTCAACATTAAAATTTATATTTTTTAAATTACATGGCTTTAAACAAAAATGGGGCGACTATCCGTCCGTCAAGGAAAGTCGGATTGACAAGGGTTGACTATTTTACAGTAATACCGAGCAAAGCTCAGTCCTCACCGGATATTCCTTTTTATATTTAATATGCACAACATTCAGTTAAATTTAAACGACATTCATCATGGCGTAATTGATTCTACCGTAACCATAATTCTTATTATCCTGCTTATTACATGGACTTTACTTCTAGCTAACATGACGTGTTAATATATTATCAGACTAACTTTGCCTGTATATCTGCGGCTAAGAGCATGTCAAATTGTGTGAAAGAATGGCGAGACCACGTGAGTGCACGCCGTCGCTGACCAGTGTCCCACAGGAATTTAATTTTTTCCCGTACGCCGACAACACTCGGTCGCGCGGCTTTTAATTTATCGCCGAGTCACTGCTGAATACTGATTTCTTGACCAGAATTGGATGAAAATATTTGGACGCAATTCGTAGATATCTTTTGTGTTTTGTTATTCAGTTGATATTGAAGTCTGAGTAATTGCCTTGTTGAGATGTTGTGAAAGATTTAGGCGAGTATTCAATTACCTACATTACTAGAATATTGGAAGATAAACAAGTTATAGAGTGTCTTACCTGTTACCGCTTCATTGTATGGCGCTGAATCTCTCTGTTATTGTAGGAGCCTGATATATTCTCGACTACAATATTTCGTGCCTTTCCTCTTCTTTGTATCCAGTATTTGTCAAAGTGGACTTGGGTTCAAGATGGCCGAGTGCGGGTAGTTAGGTGTCAGACACTGTTCAGTAAGTTTTAGAGAATTCTCAATTGTGCTGGTTTGCTCAAGATATTTTCCCTCATCAAATAAAGTAATTAAGTATTAACCTTTGAATCGCACACATACGTTTTGATACCCAGACTTCTTAGTTCGAAAAAGCAACGTTTAAATTGTTTGAGTAGTGCACAATACAATGCAAATCCATTTGCTATAAAAGATTCTCAGTATGAGAAATTATTGGTAGTTTCATTCTATGGACTGTACTGTAATCTATACTTTTGACGTAAAAAATACTCATGCATCTTAAATAGAAGTTATCATGCTTGGAATTCTAATAATCACCATCAAGGAAGAAGAGAATAAGTCATCAAATTACGATGAACACTTAATATTAACATGCAAATCTACATGTAAATATTTGCAAAACTACTTTACTTTATAGGCGAGTTAACGAAAACATCGGAACCAGACAAACTAGTGGATTAACTACTTTACGTGGAGCTCCGTGTGTTTAGATGCTTTTACAGCATCGCAACTTTATATTATACCAACAAACGGCCAACTAAATGGCACTTGGCAATCGCAGTGTTTTGCACCGAATAGGATTTTCCTTAGCTTAACCAGATTTTTACTTTACAAGTACTTAAATTTCTTTTAATAACTAGGTATATCCAAAGTATCTTTATTGTACCTATAGGACGAGTCTTCATTATGATTACGTAAGACAAGTAGACTGATTTTTATCGTTGAAAATATAGTTTTTCTATTGTTTAAAAAGATAATTGTTTTATATTTTTAACCGACGGCTATAAATAGAGCCTCGGGTTTGATTCGAGGTCAGGATAGACATTTATATGCCACATAAATGTATGTTTTCGGGTCGTGGGTGGTTGTGACGTCATATTTGTGTAAGCTACGCTACCCGCAATACAACAACCCATAGTACGTGTGTATATGTAAGCATCTATTTATTTACTAGTAACTGCTCTAAATTCGCTTTAGTTTCTTTTAATAACATAATTAATAACCATAGGTATATATGTTAAAATGCATAATAAGTTAATGTGCACATTAACTAGGTAATCTGCAGATTCACTGATGCAATTCGTTAAAGTGTAAAATTTGCACTTTACCCAGTTAGTCTGCACAGTAACGGATGGTACATCGTTAAATTGCGGAA
>DWJQ01000444.1:0-14426 GCA_018248915.1 Hesperia meskei straton | reverse complement strand
AATTTTATATGACGTTTAGGATTAGGGCGTCTCTATCTAAGTATATTCCTATCTCTATGAGTGAGCGTGTATTGGAACCATAGATGTAGCATACACTGACGTTTAGATAGATTGGAAATGCGAAAGAGCAAAATATATGATACGCGTATGGCAGAGCGATTGGAACATAAATCAAATGTCACCGTACCCATCCTATATGAAATGGAGTAGGTATACGCGGGCAAGTTCACATGTCACTAAGGACATATGTAAATTGCCTTTTAAAACATCCTTTTGTGTTTTTTCTTATAAAAGAAAATGGAAATTATGTAAACATCCAATTACTGGATGATTCGGCGTTTATTACCTATTTCGAAAATATTCAAACTAAGGCCCTACCTAGGTACCTACCCTACCTAACAATAGGTAATAAAATAATGTAATAAAATATAAAGCAGGATCATAATATACATGAAAAAATATCTTAATATACATAAAAAGCTTAAAATTGTCTTCAATGGGCATGAATTTTGAATACAAATTAAATAATAATTTGTTTTTGAACAGCAAATTCAAGTCGTCAAAGCAAATAAAAACATGTGACGACATAACAAAAGCATTATTGGGCTTGCAAAAACCCGTACACAAAAACTAGGGGTGAGCTGTCGCGCTGTCCCAACACATTACAATCTACGTAGAATTGAATTGTTAGAGTGGACAGTGCTTTAGGCGGAAGCGATTTATCACAATTGGCAGGTAAATGGTTGCGCGCGAACAATTTGAGTTAAAAGCCCATGGCGAGATGGTGCGACTACGGCGGGAATTCCATAGCGAGGCGTGGGCCGTGGGCCGTGGGCCGTGCCCTATCTCCCGACGGCCCGTAAAATTGACTTTGTCACTGCTCATAAATCTTCTCTAAGGATGCCATCTCCGCAAGGTGCTGTGGGACAGTCCCTCGTTATTCGAGTTGGCAGTAATTCCGAATGAGATATTATTAGGTACCTTTTTATATAATAACTAGACAAGTCGACCTCGGTTATCTTTGTGAAACGTTTTCCTTGTATTTGAATTTGTTAAAGTAAATCGTAGTATTCGAGTATTTTGGATTTTGAAGGTTTTGTACATCTTAATAAAATCGGTTCATTAGTGAAGAGACAAAAAAGACAGACTGACCTTGAGTAAATTATTCCGACGGGAACAGCTCTAATCAACCTTCTAAATTAGAAGTTACAGCATCACGAAATGGGGACGGTGATCAATGATATGATTTAAAATAAAATTCTGCGATGTACCTACATGAACTTAGGTATGACTTGTTAAAATGAGTTAGTTACCTACAAATTAGAACAATATTGAAGTGTTCACAAACCCTAATATCATTATATTAACTCCACGCAAAGTCCCGCTCGAACTCAAAAGTTGGCGACACTAACTTTCCCGCTAAAACTCTGAAAAAACTACAATATGGCGTCCCACAATCGCGTTCCGTTTCACGGGACGGATGTTTACACAACACTCGATGCGTTAACAAATAACCAAACTTTTTTGCACACCCGCGCGTTCCGCTTAATTCGGTTCTTCGATTCGCGTGCTTTGTTAAGTTTTCATTGTTGGGTACCGCTTCGATGAAGCTGTCAAAACTTTCCTTTTCACCGCCGCAGTTTTAGCGAAACATTTGAGAATAAAAATTTCCATTTTGTATTTTTACTATAGCGTTTATAATTCCTATTCGTTCCATGACAGTCATAATCTCACCATGGCTTACGCAAGGTAATTTTATCTACTTGACATAATTATCTATAACATTTGAGATGTAGTGGTTTAGTTTTCGTTTAAGAAAACTGGATTTGACTAGTTATCACCGTGTCGTAACAGACGATATCAACTTATTTCATCTTGAAATTCCAACATCATAAAATACTTAGTAGAGCGACATTTCATTAATTAGATCCATTATAGCAGGTCGTTCCTTGTCTGCCCAGGAAGTTGAGATTAGATAGGCCTTTCATTTCTTATTTAAATTAGGTAGCAAATTTTTATGTCATAAATTTTAACGGATGAAATTATTTGCTATCAAAGAGGTCAAAAATAGACATTATTCTAGTTGCCAGATATGGATTCTAATTGATAGATGGGGTTCCACCTAGTTTACTTACCCGAGATAAAATCAGCTACATATAAACAGCTTGTGGATACTAGTATATGGATCTCGTAGTGTGGATCAGTCCGGAATAACTCGTATCTACCGGTAAAACGGAATTAAAGGATACTAGTGGCTGTTGGAAATGAAACCTTAACGCGGCGTTGTGCGAATATATGGAATGGCAGACTGACGGTGCTGGCCACCTACCTTATTTATTTTGATTAGGTAATAGATAATAATCAGAAATTGACTGTAGCGACAGTTTACCAAAATATTAATAACAGTTTAGGTTGAACAAACATGATAACAGATATTTGGCAAAATTTTATAGTTAAGGAATTTAGAAACAGCTTTCTTCTTGCATGGGATCCGTGGATCGCATGATCGCCAAAAGTGTCTTTGAAGGGATTGCTTCGTTATTTTTGGATGCAGAGAGTATCATTCACAGGCGTAGGAACCCAGCATCTGATCCAGACACGGAAATCTAATTTTCCAGTAAAATTGTTTTTAAAGTTAACCCTTAACGAGTACAATTTGATACTAAGAACGTTCATCGACAATCGTAGATTCGCTCTCAGATGTTGAAAAGGCCATAAGAATACGATAGGATTGTTTATGGCTTCTGAAAAGTGTGTTTGTCTTCGATTACAATAACTCAGCCGAGGAAGTTGCATCTTCATTTGAATATTATTCATAACGAAATCGCACTGAACAATTTTAAAGCACATTTTAAACAAAACGTTTTTGGAACGTCTCAGCAGGGGCGTGTGCCATTATAGGAAAATTATGATGTTTTTTAGCTGAGCTGAACGAATTGATATCGGGTGCGTAGACGCTTCCTTTCTGGAGCGGTGCCAGTGAAATGTGTGAGGAGGCAAAGTTTCCCAGTGGTGGCTCCATAACTCTAGAGGGTTGGCCATAAATGTCAGCAGGGACACTACGCAGCACTATCAACCCGATTTTGCATCGCCTATCGGACGTCTCCATCTAACGGCCACCATTTTGTACCCGTGTGCTGGCGCGCCAAAAAGATAGTGTTGTCGCGCGAGAAAAGGAAAAAATAGTAAAGCGCGAGTCTGGCCGCGTGATTTGTGTTACCGGCGGCCGTTCTAGCCAGGTGTGCCATAAGCCATTATTTTTCAGCTTTTTTACACTTTAAACTCAGCTTTTTTACACTAAATTATTTCCAGGCGAGTGTCTGCTTGATATTTTTTATAATATCGAAGAAGATTCATTAAATCATCTATTCGTGACTTACCGGGTCGGTGGTTTTTACTAGCTACTATCTACTACAAATTAAAGACCAATTTTATTTGGTGTTTAAATCTAAACAGTATTATTAATTAAGTTACATAACTACACTGACTTTGAGTTAGGTATACGTACTTGTAGATACCTGATTCATCTTTGAGTACAAGCCATGTCCCTTGCTCTTACTGAAGAGCTAATCAATACTTTGAACAACGACATTATAATTGATTGAACGTTATGAGCGGCGGTTCTTTGCTATGTGGTGAACCCTCTATTCGTATTTTGCCGAAACCCAAAAAGTTGTGCAAACTCAAAAAACAAACAGAAAAGTTGTGTTCAAGTTATTTCTTTCCGCGCGGATCCCTAAGCCCTAAAAAAGAACACCTAAAGGTAGGTCGCGTGTGTAACCGTACCGTATGGCAGGCGGCGGGCGCTGCGGTCGGCCGCACGCTACAACAGACTGTTACCATGACGACACCAGATTGAATTATAGCTGCTCTTATATCTTATAGATACTTTACAAAATATTACTGCCGTAGGATAGAGTTATGAGCAGAGATAATTTAGTTACATTTAGATATAGTTAAAAAACCACTGGTCTTTTTACGCGACTACTGCTCGGCAACAAGAGGGTAATCATTTTAGTCTGTATGAATGTTTGTTTGTATGTTCGTCTGCTATCGCAAAATTATAATTCGACATGTTTTGTCGTCACATGCGTTTTGATCTTCCACTGGACATCGGACTGATTGATTTCTTTAAGTAGTCTCTAGTACAATTTTATACGAATAAATCATACCTATATCACATGTCGTAAGAGCAATGTAAGCAAAAAATCCCTCGGTCGATTTATTATTTAATAGCAAACAAACCTCTACGAAAAGTTTCAAAATTGTTTATTTAAATGGCGCAAGCGCAATCATAATACATATATGTAGGTACCTACCTAATTCATGTCAACCCTGAAAGTCCATTCTAAATATCAGGGAAAGTATTTTTAATCAGATGAACAGTATCAAAGAACATTGGCAACATCCCAACTAACAAAGCTATAAACATTATCTCTTTATCATTTTAATATACATTTCTGATGTGTTTTGTCAAAACACGAAGAACTCGCACGGGTAGGTACCTAATGCTATTTTGTCTTAATTAATTGACTAGCATTGACAAAACATGCATTCCATCTCTATGACTAACTATTTATGTGCTATTTATCCTGACGATGGCTCATTAACTTATTCTAAGTTTCGTTGAGGCTCACTGCGACAGATTGCACATCCGTCACCTACTTGTAATTCAATAAAAAGTTATTTAAACTGCGGAACAACATTTTTTACAAGTTCCTAAAGTTCTAAACTTCTAATAGATTCTTGTTTATATTGAAACTAGCTGGTATCCGTGACTTCGTTCGTGTGGTTTTACACAATCGCTGCAGATCTTCGATTTTATTATCTCAACAGAAAATGCTTTGCTTGCAACAATTTTTGCTCTAGCGTCATTATTATAATTGTTATAGTTTAAGTAGCTGGTCTGTTGTGGTTCTGTAGGTGTTCCAGTTTCCAAAAAAGAATATACAGCCTATAATATTGATTTTGATGATGCCCAAGCTTAACTATAATATATCAAAAAAAATCATTTGAATCCGTCAAGTACTTAATTTCGGAAATTAGCGTGTACAAACAGAAAAATAGATTAACAGAAAAATAAACAAACAAACAAACTTCATAATTAGATTCGTGTTTTATTACTGTTTCTTAACTCCTCTCAATTATTTAATAATTTAATTATTTTATAAACATATCCAATGTAAAGCAACAACTATTTTACAGTTTTTATTATACCTAATATGTAGTACAGATGAGAAATGAACTCGCGTCGTCCCGTAGCCGTCGGCCCACAACCTCTAGCAACCCAACAAGGAGCTGAACAAAAAACAAATACAAAATCGAAAGCAAAAAACGCAGTCACAAGACGTGTCTCCGATGATTTATTTAACGCAATGTTTATGTTCTCCACTCCGACAGGACGTGAATGGTGTCTGTCCGTCTTAGTTTACATTATCTGCAATACCACCGCGCATTCCACATGACCCTTATTCCGATGTAGTAGAACTTTATTTGGGTCAAAGTATCGATAGAGCTAAGTTGGTGTTTTCTTAACTTAACAATCTTAGCTTGACGTGCGAAGGAATCGTTATGTCTGTTGGAATAAGGTTCAAATTGCCAGTGTCCTGGGTCTGAAGACGTGGTGAGTGGTCCGTGGGTGTGGTGCAATGGGCGAGCGTGGGCCAGCGACGCAGCCTTGTCTTACCTCGCGGTTTTTATGACACATTACGAATGCAGATTCCTACCAAGATTAATTATAGATTATAAATAGTTGTGAAGGCGTCTCGTTTACTGCGGATTTTTATGGCCTTACGCTACCTCGGTTTTATGGTGACAGCGCAAGGGCACGGGAGATTATGTGAGTAACTGATTGGTGCGTTGTACTGCTGTACAAGATTTGTTTTAGCATTTGGATGAAGAACTGTGGCCTGGAATATGTGCTAGAATATGTGACAGGCCTCCTCAGTATTGAGGAGGCCCTTGCACGGAAGAGGGCTATTAAAGAGTCGTAGCCGTAGCCGTTTGTATGTAGCACTAACATGCAGCTCATGTGGTAAATGTAAGTGGCTACGCACAACCCTAGAAAATCTTCAATCAGTCTAAAGCGGGCATATGGCTACGGCAGTTAGAATAGCTGGCGCCAGAATTTCTTCGAATCAGCTCTTCTCAGCTCAGCTTTCTTCGACTCTACTGCTGAGCAAGCAAGCAACGGTAATGCCACCCAAGTCTCGCTTCACGATTGACACAAGCGTATTCAGTTAAAAGTGTAAACCCTCTTACATAATTATTCACTTTAATCGAGTCAATGTGTGCTTTGTTAAGTGCGCAATAAATTAATACAGTTCAGCCTCATTAATATGAAATTCACCGGATAGCTACGGGTGACGCCACATTCTATTCTCCGTGCGCCTAATATGGACGCGCCGCCCCTTGAGAAACCGAATGTCATTGTCGACGGGTACCGCGGTACTAAGGATAATCACAACAAAAATAGAACTCGAACGAGCACGATGATATGCGATTAAAAATGTTATTTTATATGTTTTATCCCGTTACCAGTGATTTTAAAATATTTTTAGAGTCTTCAAAAACGAATACAATACATTCAACCAGAATATTCATTCTGCAACTCAGCGCAGACTGTTACTATTTTTATGGGTGCATCTATGATTCCCTGCTTTTATTCGAATAATAGTGTTTCCAATACGCTGGAGTGTTCCATACAAAACATCGTAATACCGTTTTATTTTCAAAAATATCGAATATATTGGGAAAGGCAATTTGAGTGAACGCATAGCGGCTTACCGCAGATAATGTTTGGTTTTCAATATCCTTTGTGATTTAAAGCCGTTTAATAAGATTGATAAAGGTTATTTTGTTAACAACATTTTGTATACGCAGTGAATTTACATTTCAATTTGTAGAGGAGTTTATCAGATGAGATTTTAGTTCTATAGAGTCGGTGAGATACATACAATAGACTTAAACAAAATGCTTGTCTATGAACGAAATCTTTGTATTCGTATTCTGCGTTCGAGATCAATTAGTACTTCTGCGTGCATTAACGTAAAATGTTATTTTATTGCGTCCCGCCCGCATCCTCCGCGGGCGGAGAAAAAAAACAGGTCCCGGGACGCATGTGTTTGTTTTGTGTAATAATGCATTCGTCATTCGGGACGACGGGGCAACCCTTTGCGGGTTGACATATTTACTTTAACAGGAATCAGAGTTGGGAGGCTACGCACAAGTACAACTCACTCTCCATGGATATATTGTCTCGTGCCTGTACACATAATGCGACGCTCGAAAGGCGTGGCTAACAGACAAATGAATAAAGCTTGAATAAATGAATAATGAGAAAAGTATTCAAAACCTGACTAGAGAGTAGGTATGTATGTCTGTGATTAACGAACTTTGATGCTTAGACTCTGTCAGCATTGGAAAATCATGGAATAAATAAAATAAAAATGATGATGAAATTTTAAATACACATAAACGTTCGTCTATGCATGTGCAATATTCACTAAATGCGGTTTCACTTATAGAGTTTTTACATCCTTTCTTCGCGTCTCTGCGGATTTTCGATAAAGAATCCTTTTCTCATTATTCCCCTATGTCGAAGGTTGTCATCCTTTACATTATGATTTCCCATGGTCCTGTAATCCTTCCGTAAGACGTACCTTCTACCTCCCTTCGAACTTTTAAAGAAAATATCCGCTATGATCCGAACGAACGTCAAATTAATTCCCCATTTCTGTACGTAGCTATTCCAAGTTAAATGAAATAAAGTTACTAAAATATCTTTCGGAATTAAAGGGTGGTTGTGAAATTGTGGAATATTTAATGTCACATGAATAATGAATTGAAGCTTCTAATACGGCAAAACGTACTATATTCCTGATAATAGTTGGTAATAAAACGTCAACTTCAATAGGGATAAAAGAATCGATTAAATCCGATACAGCGCTAAATATCAAATTACCGTTCATAAAATAAATTTAACAGTCTCCTAAATTATTTAGAGTTACAACTAATAAAACTGTGTCACATTCGCCGGCGGGTTAAATAATTTTTGAAGCGGTTTCTCGTAAAAACTATGAAAATGTAATAAATTTTGGGTTGTTTCGTGCCGCTTAATAGAAACATTAATAGTCGTTGCACCTCCGCACCGCCTCCGCCTGCCGCGTGAGAATATCGAATGGGAAAAAGGAAAAACCGCGTCCGCTACCGCCGGATCTCGACTGAAATAAGAACGTTCACTGATACCTCCCTGACGGTTACCGCGCTAACTCACATACGCGCGAACCTATTATACATCGCACGAATTGTCACAGATTTAACAGCTTGGAATACCACGAATTTGTCAAAAACTTCGCATATTCATTTGTGGGTTCGCATATTCGCGCGAATGTAAGTGAGCGTGAGACGTGGGCATTCATGAAAAATTACGAATAACAAATATCCTGGTAGGTACTAAGAATAATAAGGATTTATTTATCAATGTGCATAACATGACCGTTGAGGAAGTGAATATAAGATTTTTTTCAATCTAGTCGAGCAAGTTATTATTAAGCTATTTATTTATTTATTCAATTGAATAGATAGTATCTATTTAGGGTCGTACTGACAACACCTGTTCGATGAGTACGTTATTGTATGTAAATCCAAGCAGGCAACCTTTAAAACATTGTTTGTTTCAACATCCAAATCGAATGTCGTGAATTGCGTTTTTGAAATATTTATCCTTGAAGGTTTAAGATTTAATCTAACATTCATTATGGTTCCTCGAAAGTGAATCATACTCAATTTAACAATGCAATTTCCTTACTTAAACGTACGTTACTTAAAATGGTTATGATACTTTCTTAAAGTAAGGAAAACTAGAAAGAGACGTTTATGTAAAGTGTATGTAAGTAAATAGTAAAACATATAGTAATTGGGGAGTACCTACTTATAATAATAATTTTCAGCTAAACAATATTTTCATCGAGGTCTTAATTCACGCAATCCATCGTGCTTCAAATTTGTCGAAGCCGCTGTCATAACAAAATTACCTCAATAATACACACGATCAGTTCGAGTTACCGTGGTAGGATCATCCTATTAGTTTTGCGGGAATTAATCTGTATGCAAATTTAATATTCCACGTAGTACGAGGGTCTGTTATTAATTTGTACGAATCGGTCCCTACGACGTGCAGTTCCTCCGGTACCTTGACTAATGACTAGTGAAACACTCAGACAAGCGATCAGCGCTACATTCTATCGAGCACCTCATTAATTTAATTACAAGTAAATTAAAAGCGGTTTTAATCAGTTAATAGGTTTATTTTAATTAAGACCTAAGTTGAGTAATGGAATCATTTTCGTAGAGTGTCAGATTTTTCAATGAAAGGAAATTCGCGAGTCATTAAAGTTATGGGATTCGCTGGAATCAGCGCGGCAAGGACCTACTACTTTATCATAATCATCATACTCGTAGTTTGTTACATTAATTTATAAATTAAAAGTATTTTATTCAATTAGCATAAAGTAACTCGTAGAAAATGCCACTTGGTTAGCGAATTCCGTTTTGTGTAAAACGTTGCGCGACTTTCTCTTAACAAAGGAATTAATATTATTTTAAAGTAATGTTTTTAGACTTACTATGCAATTAAAGTGAATAAAGAATAAATACATACTGGTATCTAAGTAATTTTTTTTTATTCGTCTTCCGAGTTTCTCGGTAGGTGGATCGGGGATGTTATTGGTATCGCTGTTGTCACTTCTGGTGATGACCACTTACCTAATGGTAAGTCAAGCAAGTGCTGGACTGAACATTGCATGGTTGGCTATTTACATAAAATAACCGTAGAAAGCGTCACTCCCCTGTTACTCAGTCTCCGAAAACTATTATAACTCGCGTAACTCAAGGATGTATGTAAACGAATTTACCAAAGTTAAATTTATGTGTAAAACTTATGTATTTTGTCTTCTATATACCAAACTTCCGTTGAGCTATTAATTAGGGAAAGCCCTGTGGATTATACTGTTATTAACATCTATATTTTCTATTACCTTGAACTTTCGGAATCCAATTAAACAAAACTATAATATGTATTTAAATAACTAGAGCAGGACTGATTGCCTTACTAAAATGCTAAATGAGAGATCCAAAGAAAAATTAACTTTGATAAGACTGCTAGGCTTTAAAAAATAAAGATAGATGTCAGAAGACACTCTTTGGTACGAATCGAATAACCTTTAACGAGGTAACTTCAACACAACTGAAAGTTGTTTCAAGCTTATAATTTTAAAGACACTACGATTTGAAAAGTCAATGTAACATTAAAATAATACCGACTCCTTTAAAGTGGATGTCCCCCTGCTATTCACCATTGAGTAACTTCGACTAACCTACGACTAACCTTCGACTAACTTCGAGTAACCTACTATAACTGGTAGGAGTAGGTAATCTGTAGGTATAGGTTGACATGCTCGGATGACAGCAATAATGCTCTTGTTGTTACGAATATTCCGTGGACCGCCGGATCACGAGATTTGCCTAATAATTAGCGGCAGCTCACACTCTGATTAATATTCGTGTGTTTACCAACACTCAAGAATTCATTATGAATGTTAACATACTGTGTTTGCTGCCGTGGTATGCGAGTAATGAGTTATCTATGTGTAACTTGTTGTTATTATTATCGTCTCTTTTCATTTAGGTACATAATAGTCAAAACACCGGATCTTCAATACTGGAAGTTGAGTAGGATACAGGTACCTACTAATCATACATAGGTATATGTAATATGCATTTCTGTATTTACCTACTAAAAATGAATTACACCATTATTTACCTGACTTTTACCTAAATTGGTTATGTGTAACTTTGTTGCACGAAACAATATGAAATATTATTCAGTAGGTACGTAATAAATATTTCACTTACTATCTGAGACGCGGCGTGAAGTAAAATGCGGTGCTCGTACAATCTGTAAAGAAAATAAAGCTGTTCAGAATGCAAATAATAATATATCTCGGCAATCCGTATGGTACAACCGTTGTCATGCCGGATGGCCTAGGATCCTAGGTTCAGGCACCAACGATACAGGAAGTCTTAATGTGATTATGTACCGTTAATATACTTATTTACTTTCCCTATTCATTTTTACTTATAATGATTAACACATTCCTAACGATTTTAAAATTTACCTTCTTAACATTACACACTTATAGCTCCACATTATGATTCCTTGTGTCGTAGGACTCGTAGGCGTCATGGCCAACACCCAAATAAGGACATACATACATCAGAACTCAGAACCCTTGGAACAGCGATCCGTCAACCATTGCGCCATTACCTTATAGATTCTCGTGTTGTTTAATAGTGATATTAATTACAGAGGTTAACTTAACATTTCAATAAACTGATAATTATAACATTCAGTTATTCGTCGCCCTAACCAAGAGTCATTCGCATTTTTTCCACGATATCTTTGAGCAGGCAGCTGCTTGCCGGCGGGAGACCGTTTTTTCGACCATAAATATCAATTCACGGCCCAACAAAATGCATTTGTATTTATTTAGGCGTCACAACTTGTGGTCGTTCAAGGGGCTCACTTATTTTACTTTTGCAAATAACCTTTTTTATCCCAAGGCCTTGTGGAGTCTGGCCGAGCGTGAATAGAACTCACGCGACCTGCGATTACTACGAGTCACTGAATTCGAAATAACGGCAAATGAAGGACGATATTAAATAATTATTATAAAAATAGTAGACGCGTGCCTTTTCAACTGTATTCAAATACCTATTCATATAGCTGATATCAAAATTGAAGTTCTTCCAGAAGGCTCTAATTTTAATGTTACTGAATTTAATACTAGCTTAGAATTAATTAAAACACAGATGATTATAAACATATACCTAGATGTTTGATAAGTAGGTAAGAATCAATGATGTTTAAATATCTAGATTGAGCATCGCCCTACAATGAAAACAAAAAAACAAGGCAACATTCTCAAGCATGTGTGCGTGCAGGCGATGTTTTTCACGTTCATTTATTGTCTATGTGTGCGTAATCTGTGCGTAATGTTATAAAAATTGTGGCTAGCCAGAATTTTTTGACACGTTTTCGCGGATTCGATGCTCCATCTAGATATTTAAAACATCATTGGTAAGAATAATAACAAACAAGCCGAAGGGATTTATTAATCACACACTAATATAATACGTCATCAAAACTCCATTTATCTAATTACGAGCACATGTGAGGCGGCCTATTTGATTCGGGTATCGGAAAGCGTTTTACGATAAGAAATTCCTATTAATATACACAGGGAAGTATCTGTATTCTGTACCATCATACGCTAACGCACGCGGCGCGGTGGCCAGAGATCAAAACACCGAAGGAAAATTTCAAAGAGAAACGCTCGCAACCACGAATGCGTTAACTTAATTCTGTTTGCATTGCTTTATACCGATTCAAAGCTCGGCAAATTATTTGTAAACACTCGCTCCAGGAAACTCAATTTCAATGCAGCACGTGCACCTCTGCACTTTGTTTTGGCGCGCGCCGCCATGTTGCTGTGCTCAAAATGGCGCGGAAACGCGAAATAGCCGTCCGTGACCGTCGCTTCGGCGAATTTCTAGATTAATGACTTAATAGTAAAACTTTAACTGTTAAACGGTTCAAGTTTGAATGGGACATCGTTGAGTGGAGAGTAATGGGTCGAATAATCGGCAGTGGCAACAAACGGCACTTTGAAAGTTCATAAGTATTAACTGATCACTTTACAGTCCGAACAATTTTATGGGTAAGACTATTGATAGTGGTTTTAACGGTAAAAGTTATATTTTTTGGTTGTCGGTCAAGAAGATAGACGTCTCCATTTATTGGAAAATAGAGTGGTTTATCGCACGTTGTGATTGAGGACTACTTAGGTCGAAAAAATGGAACGTAATCTGTCATGTAATTTTAAGAGATTTTTACCGGGATATTTAGGCACCTACATACCTACCAATGTCAATGTGAGTAGGGTAGAATGTAGGTATGGCATTGGAGCACTATGAACGAACTGTTACTAGTAAACAGTGATATCTCAGTAAAAACTTGAACGGTTTATCCTCTCTGACCCTAACAGTAAGTTATCGTCGCTCTTGCAAAGTTTCTTATCGCATTATTTTATACCAATGTTAACGAGGTTAGCAATAATATAATCGTTGCTATTTTTATCCGACCTGACACAAGATATTGAGAAAGGTTATATTACGAGGAAGTATAATTCATTCGTTATTGGATATCTAAAATACCTAACCAATATTCAATCAACAAAGTCGTTGTAAACTAAAGCAGGTTAAAGAAGGTTTAAAAACTATGTGGTTTTAAAGAAAGTGTTTAAGATTCAAGAAAAAACAAAATCATAGCTGCAGAATTGCTAGTTATAAAAAGCTTGGTGGCGGGTACGACCCTGCCAAGATTTAGTAAACTGCTCTTAAGTCAATTTGGATGTCTATCGTAGGTCGTAGCTCACGCGGCGCCTCCGGAGTCCGGACGGCAAGACGTCTGTCTGGTGCTACGTATCTATTCGTGCTGCTGGCTTATTTCCAAAAAAAATAAGCACTAAGTATTATCAGTAAAACAGACTACAGAGGATAGGTCAAAAACCTCTCTTGTCTGTCTGAATTTGTTAGAAGAGCTGAATAATACAATTTGTTTAGCCTGACGAATGCTCTTCTACAGGCTTTGAATTAGGCTCCTCAAGTCCCAACTGAAGTATTTCTAGAGTTTATGATCCTGGATTCTTGATTTGAAGATGTGGAAATACTTTACTATCGGGGATAATGTTACATTAAATTATCGATTGCTTCGGTGGTACACTTGTTTATAGTCGAAGGTAACTTATGACCAGGACACGGGTCAGGTTAAATGTTAGTCATCAGGTCAGGTGGTCAGATTGAATTTCCTCTACCATTGCACAGAAATCTAAAAGCAAGATTAGCAGTTAGCGGAATCTACATTATATTAACTAACGCTTTTATATATTATAGATGGATGGGTCTGCGGTCGGGATCGACCGTAATTCATTTAACAAATACGCACATTGGGACTATGACCGCAAAGATTGAATATTTATTTTTATTTTGAAGCGCTGCCACTACTCAAGTGAGTCATAACTCGTATCTTCAGACTAATGGCAAGTAGTCCTAGATTTTTTTACAACTTTAACATATTATAAAGTAACATCTGAGGATGACGTGGTCATTATTAAGCGAATAAATATTTCCAGCGTAAGAAATTAAGTTCTACGATAAAAGTAGCACAAATCGATAACTCATAGAGAGTGAGGATCGGGTGTCCTGTTTGGTGAGTAGCGGCTGAACAAACGAAATTACGTTAGCTGTAAGGAGTACGTCTACTGGCGATGAAATCTGGCGTGTCGCAAACGGTGTCGAAATCCCGT
>DWJQ01000443.1:0-14428 GCA_018248915.1 Hesperia meskei straton | reverse complement strand
GCTATATTGCTGCAAAGTTTCATGAAAATCCGTTCAGTAGTTTTTGCGTGAAAGAGTAACAAACCCACACACACACTCACTCATACATCCTTACAAACTTTCGCATTTATAATATTAGTAGGATGTCCGATGTAGTCAGTAGTTATTCCTAGTACTGACACTGACATTAGAAAGTTAAAGATAAACTTACAGGAGGTGTGTCCTGAACAATCTGTGAGAAGTATATGAAGCCAGTGTGTGGCAGCGATGCAGCTTGGGAGAACCCAGATAGGGTCTTCTTCTGTTGGCCGAGCGGCAACACATTGCAGGCCGGCATTCTGGACAGTTTTGATAGTCCTCCAGCCACTCCAAGGATTTTGGCTGCTGTTGATGCACCTTAAAATAGTTGTAAAGTTTAGTTAATTGAACTTGTCCAAATAGTCTTTTGATAATGTTCCATTGATTATGTTACATAGGTATACTTATTTGAAAAACAAAAACAGGAATATATTATGTACTATATCATACTTACCAACAATAGCAGTAATATTTGGTGCTATAAAAGTCATTCTGCTTTCAACATATTCATATATTTTTAATTTGAAATTATTTAAATCCAATGCCATATCACATGCTTCAAAGATTTCACTCAATTCCTTGTCAGTCAATAATTTCCTAGAATAAAATAGGCCATGTGAAAAAATATATTTTTATGATCTTATTTTATTGAACAACTTTTGCAACTTATGATTATTGGTATTAATTAGATTTGTAATAAAGTTACGAAAAAATTAAAGAATGTTCTAATCGAATTTATGTACTTTTTATACCCGAGGAAATTCGAAAGCTGTAAAATGGATAATCTTACCCTTGGGTAGTAGATGCAGTGACTGAGACAATCATAATAGTAGCCTGTGTAAGAAAACTCTGCAATATTTCATTGTTCTTAGCTCTATCAAGGTCATTGCCAAGTTCCTTTACACTTCTGATATACTCCAAGGGAGTTACAATCAGGGACTCCAGTTCTGGAAACCTTTTTTGATATTTGTCTCGAACAAATCTGTGGATAATAGCTGGAAAATGAAATTTTTGTTCTGGTTTATGATCTACCTAAGTAAATGAACTCATGTATTGTCCTCCATTAAATTATTATGCAGTGACCATCAGTGATTAAAAACGAAAATAATAGATTTGCAGACTTTATGGTGTAACAGACACAATCTGCTAACTCAACTACCACTCCTATTCATACTAGTCTTGTTTCATGGTGGTCACATGGTCGGCAGTGAAGGGTGGTGTGGTGCTACATAGTAATTTGATATCTAAAAATTCTTTATGTGTTAAAGAAAGATAGCAGGGTAATAAATCTCATTATTTTAGAAGATAATAATGCAAATTAGAATTACAAATGTGCAAATTTTAAAATTCTTATCTGAATTACAGAACCAAAGACCATTGTTTCAACAACTTCCTACCATGAATGTTCTAGGGAGATCCCTTTTAATATTCAATGAAATGTTAATAATTCTTTGTCAACTCTTACCTATTTCCCCATCAATCTCAACAGCGATGTTGTTTGCTTCCACAATAAGCTGATACTCTGGGTCAGACTCCATCAATCCAGTCACCTCAATTTTATTTCTATTGCTACCATAGTTCTTTTCAATCTCCGTCATAACCTGAAAATGTTCAATCAACAAACAGTTAGCCATTTGCAAATGTTTAAACCAAGACTTAACACTAGGTACCTCCTAATAATAAAAATAAACAATACATTTTCTTAACACTACATTTTACTACCACAAAAAGAGCAATAAAAATAATATTAAACAAATTACTTCATTTTAGCCAAAGTGGATCTATAACCTAGTTCCACATTTGGCCTTTATTGCGATTTAGAAATAAGGCATTAAAATTGTTTGGATACTCCATTCTCAGGTGGGGTGCTTTACATATCTTACTGTTACAATCTGAGGTTATAATAATATCACAACTGTATCATACAATTAGTAGTTAAACAAATAAATAAGCGCTAGCAAATTAATTGTAGCAAGTGATTTCCTGTGAGGCAAGTGGCATAGGCGTTACAAACAACCCATTAATACCCTAGACCGAGACATGAGACCCAAAATAAAGTATTAGGCCACATTATAAACCATCAAACAGGGTTAGTTACTCGATAAGGTGTAAACAATGAACTTACCCGTTTCAAACGATCTGAATGTCGCAGTTTCGCCAATTCCCGGATCGACACATTCTGAATTTCTTCCTCTTTGGGCACCACTGGGAATGGAACTGCAAACTCATGGAAAGCTTCACTAGTGGTTTTGCTTTCGATGGCTGCTTCGAGCTCACCATCATCAGTCTCTTCCAAATCAGCCAATAATTCATCCGCCAAAGACATTCTAGGTTATGTACTTTGGAAATAAGTTAACTGAAGAATACAATAATATGAATAATACGCGAATTAAACACGGAGACAAATTAAATTATTACAGCTATATATTTTTATATTATCTTCTCCAAAGCCAAAAAGTTCTTGAATGAAAGTGACATTTTTATAAAGAATGACTGATGACTGACAGCAGTGACAGCAGACACTGCAGACAGACAGGACAGACGGCATTCATTTGATATTTTGATTTGACTTAGCACCATAGAGATAGTAGGCATAGCACCATAGAGATAGGAATATACTTAGCATAGCACAACATAGAGATATTACCATATGAATGACTTTTTAAGTTAAGTTAGTTCCAATTTTTGCCATTTTAGAGATAAGTTGGCGCACTTTAGGTACGTACGTACCTACCTACCTACCAACTAAACCAACAAGCAGTGTCATTGTCATAGACAAGCAGATCATAGACTGTAATTTTTGTTTATATTTGAAGCAAAAAAATTAAACCCATACAGCCTTCTGCATACCTACTCTTTTTCTAAATTTAAGAAATCGGATTGGTTAAATACATGATTTGACGCATGAGCAGATAGCAGAGCTTTAAAAATATATCGATTTTGATATCTGAAAATAAATATCGAAAATCGATATATCGCGGGAAAAAATATCGCTGATTTATATCGATATTTTTCTGAAAAAATATCGATATTTTGATATATCGATATTTCTTACCCAAGCCTTGACATTGACAAATGTCAAATTAATTTGTTATTGCAAATTATCACAAAATTCACAAATTCCAAATTCGCAATCACATCTCATATCTCATCGCGCTTGCTTGCTGTTTGGTACTGCCAGCTGTGTATGTGATATTTTTGTGGTTTCCAGTGGTGTGTTTTCTTCCGTTGAGTTGAGCTTAAGTTCCTCCGGTAAATTCATGTTACTGTGACCTCAAGTTTTGAAAACTTTGTGATTTGACTAGGACAGGACCTTTTAGTTCATAGTGTTATTTTAAGGATTAATACAATGTCTGAAAAACGTTGCTGTGTTCCCGGATGCCCTGGTTAGTATATTGAACTACAAATTTCATGTTGCCGAAAGCTCTAGTTATTCATTAACGGTAAACAACGACACAAGAATGTTAGATCTAAATATTGTTCTTCCAGTCATGGATGAATAAAATACAAAGATGTCCGAATGGTTAAATGTTTGTTACTAAACTAGACCAAAATTATATTTCAGGTACTGGTAGGACATTGCATAAGTTTCCTCACCCTGAAAAGGATGAAGAACAGTTCAAGTCATGGTTGTATGCAATTGGAGGAGACATCTTGGGGCTTAATGATAAAAAAATATATAAAAATCGCCGTGTGTGTGAATTGCACTTTGAAGATAAATATTTATGCCGCAATAATAGGATTGCAAACAATGCACTGCCAACAAAAAATATCCTAGGTTTGTTCATTGAAATTTTATTAATATAAATATTTATATAATCTTTGTAAACTAGGGTATTATTTAACTTTATACTTACCTATACCTATTATACCTTTACATATGCTAAGTCTTGATATTATAGCCTTTTGTTTATTGACTATTACTCCAAGAGCACAAGTACATCTGTGAACAGCTATAATTATTACTGCTCGAAGTTAAAATTCCACTTATAATCGGAGCAATCTCATGATTTGGATAAGACGTTTTTCATTAAAATGACAATAGTGAAGTACCACAAAAATCGATACACTAAATAATTAAGTTTGGAAATTTAAAGACTGTTGATTTATGAACCATTCTCTAATTGTTTTCTCAATGTTGGTTACAAACAGATTTAACATTTTGAGAAAAGCCGAAAAGCATAATAAGGCAATTTGACGAGTAAGTTAATGTGAGGGAATTATATTGGTTTTTAAAGTGGAAATTTCATTAATCTACTTAAAATGGAGAAACTATAAAATTGTTAGTAATTATCCGATTCGAGTAGAAATCTAGAAATAGAGTTTAAAAACGTATGTATCGAGAATGTTTAATAGCTATAATAAATCATTACGTTCAAGATGATGTAAATGATTTAGACAATAAAAAATAAGCTGGGATGGTTTACATTTTTTGCCAGAGTTCCTAGTACGTATCTAAATATCCAAATATTCCTAATAAGTAAAGAAATTATTCCACTTTGTTTATCTCACTAGTTAGTTGCGTTTAATATTAAGGACCCATGCCCAATTAAGATATTTTTCAATTTGTGGGCAACTTTTATAACATTATGCTACAATCAATAGAAGCGATGCACCAATAAAATATGTTGCAAAAAGAAGTGTTTATTATCTGTAAACACAAAAATTACTTTCCAAAGCGAAGAGAAGGTGGATTCACAAGTGCATTGTGTGCTTATAAAGGTGCGATGATAATAAATGTAAATTTTGTTATTTACTGTGTATTGTATAATCTAACCAAACCACCTATAATTTACCACAATACATCTTAATTTCATAGTAACATATTTCCAACGGTCTGTATTTCAAATCAAAAAGATATGCTTCTGTAATAGATGGGTTAAAGACGTCCATACAATGTTAGTTTCTGTACAGAGATGATAAACGTCAAATCCGAATCATGAGATTGCCCAGACTATAGTTAAATTACATAAAAAATATTCCATCACGATGTTTGTGGTTGAACTCCTTAAAATATGTCAAATTATTTTGAAGGATAATTTAAAATTAATGTGGAGAGTTTGAGAATGGGTTGTAAAGTATAAATTTCAAACTAACAGATGAATACTATAAATTTTTCGTAACTACTGATGTAAAAAGTTAAACCCACATTTTTCAATATTTTCTTGCTTTCAGGTCCTTTGTCATGGAATACAATGGAATCTGCTGAAAGGAGGCCTTTGGAACCAATTCCTTCAACTTCATCAGGTACCTTTTATTTATCTCCTTTGTTAAATAAGATGATAAACATTATGTAGGATGTCTCTTTAACTTTGTCTATTCAACTTGTCAACTTCAAAGTTGACTATGCCAAAGTTGAATATTATAGAATATAGAAAGAACTGATAGAACATAAATATCAAAACACATAATTATTTAGTGGTGACATAGTCAAAACTGTATTTATATGTTTAACAGTAATTTAATCTTTTTATTTACATGAACAGTAAATTTATATATAATATATTAATACACTAATACACTTTTGTATTTGTCTTTTAGATCCCAATCCAATTCAGTTTCTTCCATGTGCATCGAGTAACAAAGAAATAGAAAAGGAAAATATTGGTAAGGTCATTAAATTTAATATATATCTTTTGATTTTAGGTTATTTTATGTCAGTAATAGCATTCTCGAATGTTAGTCTACTAAGTGTTAGAGTGTCTGTAAGTATAAGAAATAATTTTTTGGGAAAAATTTAGTACAGCCTTGCCTAATAATTAAGACTTTGGAGTCCCATTGGGGGCTGGCATAAATATATACTCCGAGACATGAACCTCTAACTATTCCAAGTAAAAATTGTGAGGAAACCTTAATGGCCTTAACCTTCTCATTCTGCGTAAGACTTCTGCTATGAATTGGTTGAAGTAATGATAAAAAGTTTAGTGGTTTTGTTAAAAGTAGCCATGTTTGAAGTTGGATGTAAAAGTTTAATCCAATGACATTCTAATCTATAATCTAATATTTCAGATCCAAATATGCCCCTGCATGAGGATTTGCCTGTTTTAAATACTGCAGAGGACAACCATGAAGTGAGCGGTCCAGATAATGAAGAGCAAATTCAAGGTGAGTAGCAAACATAAAACCAATATTAACAATGAATAAAGTTCAGAGTCTAGCATATCAGCATAGGTTTTACAAATATGTATTTCATTCTCTCCATGTACCAAATTGCTACTTTGAAATACTAGTTACAGCATACTACCAGCATACTGTTGGCAATAAACGTCTTTAAGCTTTAGAAGCGATTATAACAAGAGGCAAATAGGTGAAATAGGTGTGTGTGGCAGAAATAAAATATTTTGCTATACTTGCTACTAAAAATGTGTTGTTTACGTTTTGTTAATTAACAAGTTTATTCCTGTTATATTAATTTTGTCTTATTTTTACAGAAGAAACTAAGTCATTAGCCACAAGAAAAAGTTTCTTCAGCAAAAAAGAACGACAGTTGCACAACAAAATTTGTGCTGCCAGAGTAAAAGTGGCAAAATTAAAAAATAAAGTGCAGAAACAAAGAGCAGCTATAAAACTAGCAAAAAAATTTACATCAAATTCTGATATGCTGGATGTATTAGAAAACAGCACGAGTACTGCTAAACTTTTAATGAAAATGCAGTGGAGAGAAAATAAGAAAACTGTAAAAGGCAGAAGATTTTCTTTGGAAGAAAAAATTGCCTGCCTTTCCATTTTTAAACAAAGCCCTAAGGCATATAGGTTTTTGAGAAAAATTTTCATTTTACCCGCCCCACAGACATTAATTAAATTGCTACAGCAAAGCAATATACAACCCGGCATAAATAAAAATATTTTTAACCAACTTAAAAAAAGCGCGGATAAAATGGGAACGCATGAAAAATTATCAATTTTACTATTTGACGAAATATCTTTGAAGCCCAATATAATTTATAATGAAAGAAAATCGAAAATTATAGGGGTTGTGGACAATGGAAAAGAGAGGAAACCTGAATTTGCCGATCACGCACAGGTGTTTATGTTGCGGGGCTTAATTAATAATTATAAGCAGGCGATTTCCTACACATTTTCGGCAAGTGCCACAAAAGGACCAGAATTGGCACATCAAATAAAAGAAGTCATCAGCGGGGTGCAGGAGGCAGGGCTGATTGTGGTGGCATCAGTCTGTGACCAGGGTACAAATAACAGACAAGCCATAAAACTTTTGTTAAATGAGACCAGGGGGATCTATTTAAGAAGAAACGAAGACCCGAAAGATAACATTATTTTAATAAATGAACAAGAAATTATTCCTTTGTATGATCCCCCACACCTTCTCAAAGGTATAAGAAATAATTTAATTACCAAGAATTTAAAATATATAATAGATGGAGTTGAAAAAACAGCACAATGGTCTCATTTACAATTACTCTATAAGGAAAACCCTGGGTACAAAGGAGTCAGACTGATCCCAAAACTCACCGAGAACCATGTCAACCCTGAAAAGATGAATAAGATGAAAGTGAAATTAGCCTCACAAGTGTTCAGCTGCACCATAGCATCTAACATGGGATACCTATCAGGTAATATTTGTATTTGTTCATACCCCCTCAATGGGAGGTTAAATTATTATTTACAGGGCTATTATTGCTATTACCAAAATTATCAAGGGATATAAGTTATTATATAAACACTCAAATTCCTGCACTACTCTTTTTCAATGGCAGACATGCACACAATGTACCACAAATATCAAGACCCAAAAAAGTCTGGTACCATACAAATATTTTTCTGTCACATAAAAATCTGTCCAAGCAGGATATTAAACGCGAGACGAACAGTGTGACAATCAGGATCTTATAGAGCATATTAGTGATGTTACAAGTTCCGTTTCCGACGCCTCCGCGTCCGGCATTTTCGTATGTAATGTATTGACGGGACAGCCATGTTTAGAATTGGAGTAGAAGCTGTCGTCGAATTGCTATTGTTTTAATTTTATTATTTAGAATACGTCGTAATAGTAATTCATAGTGTGCTTGTTGTTCTTTTATTTAATCACTTATGTATTAATTTTCTTGCACTTTCAGACAAAGGTATTCTGCCAACAGAGTGCAGCGAAACTGCGGATTTCTTCATGTTCATGGACAAAATATTCGACTCAGTCAACGGAAGCTTTGCTAAAAATAGATTTGCAAAGCCCCTTTTAGGGCCAGTTACGCCTAAATCCCTTCATAATAAGACATGGATGGAAGGCATTAGAGTGTTCAAATCTATGTATTTTATCAATAATATTGGCAAAAAAGAATCTGTACCTACCATAGAAAATTGGGTGTGGACACTTAATGGAATACAAATATTATTGTATAAATTAAGGATTAATTTCGGTATCACGTCCGTATGGATGCGGCACCTGAATCAGGATCCCCTAGAGAATTTCTTTGGTGCAATTAGGAGCCATGGGTGCCGCAATATCAACCCGAATTGCGAGCAATTCGAGTCGGCATTTGCGACGCTCATTATAAACAACATTAACAGTGTCCACACCCCCAATTATAATTGCGAAGGAGATTTTTGTCAAGCATTACAAACCATCATTGTCAACGAAAATGCAGAGCCATCGTCAGCATCATTTGATCTTGCAGATACTTTAGAATTCAATTTTACACCTATAGCTGAAAAAGAAAAAGATCCACGAAAAATAGCAACGCTACAGTATATGAGCGGTTATTTCTTGAAAAAAACTAAGGCACAGGTTTTCCGTACATGTAAACATTGCAAAGCTGATTTAGAATCAAAGGACACTTTAGAATATATTCAACGCAGAGAATTTGAAGGTCGACGATGGCTTTGCACTCCCAGCAAACAATTAATACAATTAGTTTCTAAATTACAAGATTTATTAAATCACCTCATTAAAGAAAAAATAGAATATAAAAATTTAAATCACAATTTTAAAACTGTGATACTCAGTTTAATTGATTTTACGTTCTTGAATTGTATCATACATAGAGAAAAATTAGTTAATTATTTGATTAAAATTGTAATGCGTTGTCTAATTTTTAATTATTGCAAAATTATTAATCAAATATTAGCTGGGAGAAGGCAAGTTGACGATGATGATGATGTATTGCAAATTAAAGCAAAAAAGTTAAATAGGTGCTTCAAAAGGCATAAATAAATCTCAGGATCGTACCACCTATGTAGCAACACTTGAACTTTAAATTTGACTGATACAAGCACTAACTACTACTTACAAAACTAACATACACTAACCGCCCCGTAGTCCCATTACTAACAAATGCTAACTAACTAATACTCATATAATATACATTGTCATATTGATCACATTGAAAAGGACTTACTGACAATATTAACTGGACTATTACTAACAATTAATAAAAGAAATAATACTAATAGACCCATTATTCGGATTTGATCACAGTTGCCTGAAGCTACTTGTAACCGTTACAAACTCAATTGCTCAGTTTTTAATCTATTAAAAAGATCTTCCTCGCAGTACAATCACTTATTCTCACTGGGAGTCTCCCAAGGAAGGAAAAATCAACGCTGTCATAAAATCTTTAATAATAATTAAAATTATCATCACAGTTATTGTGATGACAATTTTTAGCATAAATAATGTAAATTGGGTAATTATTCAGAAGTAATGCTTTGAAAAATAAAGGAATAATAATATTTAGCTTCCTCTGGATGCTACGTATTATAGTAAAATGGATTCCTCTCGGTTCTTATGGTGAGAACAGGTAGATCTTAATGAAAGCAGAAAGATAACATAGAATAAGAATTAGTTCACACATGTCGAACCAAACAGTTGTACTGTTAAAACTTGGTGCTGAATTGATTGATGTTATTAGATAAAAAATATAATTTTGATTACTTGTATTACAACCTTTTTTCGCGACTAATGATCACCTCAGCGACCACTTGGACAATTTTTAATTGTAACTTTTATTTTCGGTTTCTTACCAATATTTCTAATTTTAAGAATAACAACGATCAAAACATACTAACAAAGTTAATAATTTGTTGTGAATAATTGTAAAACTTATTACGGTTGTATTGCATTATAAACATCTTTATTTTTCTGCTTTCATATTGTTAGCTACATGATTCTTCAAGCATTCCATTCAATATTATTGTTGTTACATTAAGATTATAGTTATATTTTAAATACTTCCTATGCAAGAATTAAAATAATATTTCTATTTCTTTTTTTGCTTTCAAATTGTTAATTGTACTGGATTCTTCAAGCATTCTATAAAATTTTATTGTTTTTTATTATCATCGCTAAGTTTATATTTTAATTGCAAGGTAAACATTATAATAATTACTCTCTTTTTGCTTTTTATAGTGTATGTATTGTGTGTAAATATTATGGATAATTGTTCAATAAATAATTAAGTTGAATTGTGTAAAGGATTTTTTATTTTTTATCCTGTAAAATTAGCAAATTAAAATACTATAAAGTACCTACGTAGCTATATACCTATACATACTATACTTATAGCTATATGTATATGTATCGACACTTTTAGTTCTATCTTCCATTAAGAGATGGCGCGCTACGCAGTTTCCCATTTTGGAGCACAAGATTGTCCTCTATTTCCGTATGTATAAAAGTACTCTTTGGTGGAAACGCACCCTTATAATATGACTGTGTTTGTGGTACAGCTGTACAGACCATTAATCCACATTAATCATAGAGATTTAATACTCTGTGATTACATTGTTATGTTGGTGGTACCTAATGATTTACATCTGTGAATAGGCAACAAAGTTGTGGTAGTGTGAGTGTGAGTTTTAAATCTGTCAGTCAGACTCGGTCCGACATATTGTAGTACCTATTTATGATTGTGAATGTCTTTTAATGGCGATTTGTGGATAGACATTTTCATAGGAAAAATACAATAACAATTTCAGTTGGTGTAAACTATTGCTAAAAAGGTCTAAGACGAATAATAAAAATGCGATCAGTTGTGGAAATAGGTGCAAGTGTCCCAGCGTTTCTGGGAAAACTTTGGAAATTGGTAAACGATTCGGAGACAAATCACTTGATTTCATGGAGCCCTGTAAGTGTAATATTGTGATTTATTGATTATATTTTTAAATTTACTAAGATGTGGCATTTAATATTAGGTATTGTTTACGTATAAGCTTTAGAAAGTGCGTCTAATGTATAGCTATATAGAACCAGCTGACACAGTCCGTGAGCCTGATAAATAAATAGTTTGTGTCACGTTTTATACCATGCTCTCGTATTACGAGTTTTGGGTAGCGATGTAGGCAATCACTTCATTCCGTTTGACTTGACTTGTTTATATGATACTACTGATAACTACACATACATTTTCTTTGTTATATCGCCTCGATTTATATGGACTGAGGCCGAATTTAATTTGTATGATAAACGTATGGAATTATGTTTTAGACAACAGAGAATATTGTAATTTAGTATATTAAATTAGAAATAACAACATAAAGGGATACTTATATGTCAGGGAGAAATTAGCCAAATTTTTTACTTATATTACTATTCAATTTAATATTATTAATATTGTATATATGTATATAATACAAATATGCCATAGGAAAACAATTTAAAGGTATATTTTTAACTTATAGGGAGGAAAAACATTCATTATTAAAAATCAGGCTGATTTTGCCAGGGACCTATTACCATTATACTACAAACATAATAATATGGCTAGTTTTATAAGGCAGCTGAATATGTATGGATTTCACAAGATAACATCAGTTGAAAATGGAGGTCTACGTTATGAGAAAGATGAAATTGAATTTTCCCATCCTTGCTTCATGAGAGGTCATGCCTATTTATTGGAGCACATCAAGAGAAAGATTGCTAATCCGAAGTCATTAGTGACAAGTAACGAAAATGGTGAGAAAATTTTATTCAAGCCGGAGCTAATGAACAAGATGTTAGCAGATGTAAAGCAAATGAAGGGAAAACAAGAAACACTGGATGCTAAGTTTAGTGCTATGAAGCAGGAAAATGAAGCACTTTGGAGAGAAGTAGCTATATTAAGGCAGAAACATATTAAACAACAGCAAATTGTGAATAATGTAAGTGTTGTGTTGATGTTATGTAATCTTTACATTGTTTAAATTCATGACTTTGTTGTTTTGTAAAGACATTTTTTGTGTTTTTTATGATTACATTATCCTTAACACAAATAATTATGGTAAACTCTTCCAATTCTAGCTTATTCAATTCTTGATGTCCCTGGTTCAGCCAACGAGGGCACCTAACACAAATGGTAACAATGTTGGTGTAAAGAGACCATACCAGCTGATGATAAACAATGCAGCTTATAATGTAAAAGCGGATGCCTCTTACCCTGGTAAAATAAAGAATATAAAACTGGACAAAGATGCAGTTCTAGAAGATGTCCCTGAAGATAGTTTGGTAATGGCGATTATTGTATTTATAAAAAAAATCTGGTGTATAAATATGAATGTTACGTAATAGTTTTTCTTTTGTTTAGGAGGATGGCCCTACAATTCATGAGCTTGTTCATGATGATCTTGTCCAAAATGAGGTGTCCCAAGACTCACTGGACCCTACTAGTTTTGTGACTATTGATTTCTCCAGTAGCCCACTGGTGAATGCAGTTCAGGATAATAATGATCCCTTGTCCTCTCAGTACCATGTTACAATGGAAGATGGAGATGACGTTGAAACAGGTACAGTTTTGATAATTGTATTAATATGTTTTTTTTTGCAGTTTAAATTTTTATTTACTTTTACTAAAATTTAAATTTCTTCCCAATTGACGAAAACAGAATGACTATGATTTATTTTATTTTATTACCTGTGTTTTTAATTTATTTTGAAATCTGTAGATGGTAGCAGAATCATATACAATAACAACCATAGCAAAGGGTTTTTAAGGACACCTGATGCTGTACCTATTGTTACATCACCATCTCCTACAATGCCCTCTCCTACATCTCCACTAGGTCACACTGCTATGGATCAAGTTACCAACATTGTAAATAATGTTTCACCTGGAACTTCAAAGTATAAAGTGAGGAATAATACAAAGAAGACCCTTGGTACAAATGTCAAATACTTACTTACAAATAGCAATTTCAACAATTTAAATCCTACAGCTGACTTTAAGCTCCCTGCAGAGATATTTGCGAGTGATGATTCTGTCAGTGATGCCGGTGTGGCCTCAGCGGAAGAGGTGAACCCACAGGATTTATTGTCAGAAAATGGGCTGCCAGAGAACCTGGTTGTTTCCACTGCAAAAGATAAGATGCTTGGTGGGATCAATATAAAGGTGGAAAAACCTACTGATGTCAATAAATCGGTGGTTAAGAAGTCAAAGAAATCTAAGGATGTAGAGAACAATGTGAACTTGGCTGCCATAAAGACTGAGTTACAGGATGATATTGATTGGAATAATATGACACTAGCTACTGTCAATAATAACTCAAATGTAAATCGGTTACAATCTGTGTAAGTATTCACATGCAATATTAATTATATATAATTCATATTTTTAGCAGGCTTTATTTATTTCAATTTTATTTATTTATCCTTTAGAACCCCTTAAAGCAAGTGATATAAATGATATGGATGAATATCCCTTAAAGCAAGTGATATAAATGATATGGACTTAATGCCAGCACCATTCTTTGCCAGATTTTGAAGCACTTAAAAAACAAAGGCTAATAAATATTATTTTGGAGAAAAATAAAAACTCTTATAATATAAAAGTGGTGTATTACATGATTTTCACTTAACTTTGACATGCATGTATTATGTGTTAATATTCAGGTATAGGAGAGATAACATCAATAAAACCCGAGAGGAATTAGCTTCCCTCTTCGGACCAAGCCCAGCCAAGTATGTGCAATTACCATTACTTAGAATAGCATTATTCGTACGGGGGCCTGCTATAAATATTTATTAAGAGTTTTTGTTTATATTGAAATATTCGCATATTTCATGGAATTCGAAAAAAATATTCATCTTAAAATTTAGTTTGAATGATTCTCTCATAAGTATCTAACAGACAGCTTGTGCTTACTAAATATATTGTTAAGATTGTGCAAGTTCATAAAAACTGGTCAATTTTATCAGGTCTACCTGACAATATTTATATAGTGGGTTACATGGAATTTCATATTGTTAAATTTTGTTTAATATTAGTTTTATACCTACATAATATATATTAAGTTCTCGTTTAAGACTGTTGTAGTTAGCATTTATTATTATTGTATAATTGTAGTAAATTGTCCTCGTTTTATTTGAGTTAAGCATTTATTATCATTATATAATTATTCTTATGTAAGTTAATTTTATATTTAAATCTTAATTTTCGTAACTTAT
>DWJQ01000442.1:0-14434 GCA_018248915.1 Hesperia meskei straton | reverse complement strand
CCGTTTTTTTCTCCTCAAGCACTTTTCCAAAACGGCGGTAGATTCAAAAAATTGACGTTCATAAGTGAATTTGTAAAATTTCCAAATGAAATAAACAGTTTGACATTGACTTTACATCGTGATTAGTAACGTTAAGCAGTAAGCAAGCGGTGTTAAGTTTTTATTTTTATTAGTTTGTATTTGTTACAGACGAGCCGGAGAACATCACAGTGACGCCGCAAGTGGTGTCGGTCAACGAGGGCGAGATCCCCGCCAAGGTGGTCTGCTCCGCTAAGTGAGTATAAAATTGCTTATTGCAGCCTTACTATATTTATGAGGAAAGGTTAAACCGCCCTAATCGTAACTACGCGACGCGCTGTGCGGCGCGACACTGTATATTTGGTCGTGTTGCGTCGCGTCGCATAGCTAAGCTTAGTGTGGTTTAATTTTTACTCATAAGAAAGTGAATAAATAAAATGATATTAAATTAGAGACGAATTCAAGAAGTTGTCAGGGCCCTCATGTACTCGTAGTTCAACGTTTAACCCACGGGGCTATCTTATACGTTTCATGTTATATTACTCGTACCTTATTTTCCCGTTACGTAACCCCAACCCTCCAACTTCAGAGGCTTCCCCATGCCGTCTTACACGTGGCGGCGCGTCCAGCCATCCAAGTCGGCTGCGCGGGCGCACAACGCGTCACTGGTCCTGTCGTCGTCCAGCACGCTGCTGCTAGGCCCGGCGGCGCGCACGGACGGCGGCCGCTACCTGTGCGAGGCCTACAACCGCCACGGCGCCGTCAACACCACCGTGTTCCTGGATGTCATGTGTGAGTGCGACTGTACTTGCGATTTTAGTGGTTGATCAGCGTGATGAGTAAGGCTTGTTCTCCTCGAATCCGAAGGGGAGACGTTTTTACAGCAGTGGCATAGTTCAGAACATCGGACGAACTAAAATGAAAGCAAACACTGATTTTTATGGGCTAATTATTAAGTACGATTAGTTTTCATACAGACACGTTTTTTATGATGTTTGCCGACAAACGGACAGACAAGCAACTTGGTGGTAAATGGTTCACCACCGAGCCAGTGACTAAAGTACAACATGCTGACCAAAGACAAGTGCAATTATTAAGAAATCCTTCATCAAGTTGGTTAGCGGGCACTTGTTGGTGTGGTAAGAATCTTTATATCCTCATTCAAATGAATATTCATCTTAGCTATAACAATAGCTAGATTAGGTTTCTAATAATTGTGTACACGTTAATATATTTTTGGTAATTTCAGACGTCCCCGAGTGCGGCATCAAGCAGATAGAGATCGACGGCAAACAGACGCTGTCCTGCTCCGTCGACGCCAATCCTAAGGAGGTAAGCTTGATTACTGTAATATCTCACAGCATCATAATCATCATGAGTCAGTCATTCGGTTGGTACAATTGACGAAATTGTGCAGGGGCCCCAATTGTTTTATAAATTGGCAGAACTTTGTCATCAACAAAACTTATCATAACAATATTTCACCCTTTCAATCCGGCTCTAGGCGAATGAACAAAACGCCCATTATAACGTGCAGTCGCACCTACATACAAAACCTAGACACGATAAACGTGTTATTGGCTCTCCGAATACGGCGATGGTTAGCACGCCGGAGCGCCAAAGACCCTCGTTTTTCCCAGCGAGACGTAAACTCGTTGAAGTTTAAACCGTTCGTCTGTGTGTGATACCTTGCTTCCCCTCAGGTGACGTTCACGTGGAAGCTGAAGAACGACAACGACAGCCTGACGACGGAGCGGATCTGGGCGGCGGGCGGCAGCAGCTTCCTGGAGCTGGACGACGGCGTGGACGTGTACCGCACTTACCTGTGCCTCGCCAACAACTCCGTGGGCACCTCGCGCGCTTGCGAGCGGGACGTCATGGGTATGTTGGCCTGGTGTTGGGATTTCCAATTAAGCTCTGGTTTCCTAAGATAACATGAGCGTCATACAGCAGCCATAATACTACGAACGCAAAAAGATGGCGGTGACACGTTTACTGTGATGACATGGTCCACGGCCATGTTAACCACCGTCGGTCACATTAAAAAAGGTAACAAAATGTATCCAGGAGAGATGACGCCAAGACGCACGTCACGTAAATACAGCCCCGCTTTTTGACGTTACCGTGTCAACTATTGCTCCATAGAAAACCTAGCCATTTTCTTTACATACGGAAGGTTCTAACGTCATTTACCGTTGTATCACAGCCGCTTTATGATGGGACTGCTATCGTATGCAACTAGAGCTTTACCACAAAAGTTGTTACGTCATATCGTAGATAGAGAACGATAAAGTCATCTAGTGAACATGGCTAACGTGAGATAGTACGATTCGACGGACAGCTGATATTTGTTTTGTCAAGTAACCGTCAGCGCTTTTCTTAAAAAAAAATCAGCACGCAATCCAAAACAAAAACATCGTAAAATCATTTCATACTCTCCTCCTATGCGTAGAATAGTCGAATTTTGGGCAAATATAATATCTCTCGCAATCTTTCATAATTTCAGTCCATTGATAGTCATTTTGATGCACTCATCTGTCTCTCGTCCGCAGCAGATGTTTGATCGGTCCGTCACCTAAGCAATCTAAATCTGCTACGATAATAACAAAAAACAAAAACTTTGTATTGGTGAAATTTGTAACTTCATATTTGATTCTTTTAATATTTAGATATGTTTTAAAATTATATTCTTTGGTTTCTAGCTAACTTGGAAAATTACAGTAAGTTACTTCTTTGTACATCAAAATTGTATTGTTGGTCATAATTTTTTAATGCAAATTCAATTAACATTAATTATTTATCCTACCAATGGTTTAAGGTGTTAAATAAACGATTTTCTTCTCGGTTACTTCACTCAGGGTATCGTCTTTTTAACAGACGAACTAATAAGGTCGAATGGCCAGTGGTCACTGTCGTTCATCGAGATTTTTAGAAGATTATTCGAAAATATTGTAGCTCAGTAGACAACAAATATAATTTGAAATAAAAACACAATTCTGTAAGAAACAACAAGATGATTCATTTCAAAGTAATGTATTCGATACTTTTATATCTATGTCAATGACAGATAATTACAACAACAACAATTATGTATTGATTCATCACAAACCGCTTCGCAGGTAACAAGGTCTGGTGGCGAGACCAGCAGAAGTTAATGTTGATCGGAGGGATCGCGCTCGCAGTGCTCGTCGTCACCGTCATCCTCTGCATTATCATCATCTGCATATGCCGGCGGATGCGGGCCAAATCCAAATGTATGTATGACTCTGTTACACAGTGCAATTATACATAATTGTTGTGATGAGTGTTTTACAACAACAATGACAATTATTGCGTCATTTTTGTGATGTTCCTTTTTATGACATAATAGATAATATAAAATTATCACCGCCGCAATACCAATGATACGGTAATGGTGATTAATAATATATTTATAAACTTGAAAACAAGTTATTTATAAATTGTTCGTTTTGAACTCCACAAACATTACCCAGAGATTATAAATCATGTCTGCACTTATTATTAAATGATCTCGTCTTAAAAATATTTCGCATTAAAGTTAGCACATACACATTATCATCATTACAAGTTATAATCTATTACGAATTTTTTTTTTGTATTGTTGATTTTTACTTTAGACTATTTGTAAGAATAATCACCATGTCCTATCAATGGCTACGTGGCCCCTTCATTTGATGCATGGTATTATATTTTTAATGTTCAGATATTGCATTCTCTACTAATATAAATTATTTCTTGTTTTATGTCAAAGTTACTTCAGCTTGATAGTCTGCGATTTACTGATTTGTTTATAAAAAAGTTGTTGCTCATTCCTTATTAACTTCATCAATCGAAATGAAAGTATATATATACCTTAAGTTACCTTTTTATAAACAAATATTTGTTCTGTTTATTTTTAACAATCAGTTTTCATTATTATCAATAATTCTAAATGTTAATTGTTGTTTGTCACCTAATTGTTGTTTTTTTTTTGTTTTATGCCTTTTCGGATGCCGCCCACTAACATGGATTGATAAATATCTGATAATATAAAATGTATAGATAACAATCCTGTAGAACTGGAGGAGCGCGAAAAGTAAGTGTCATATTTTTAGAAATCAAAAATATAAGTTAAATAGTAACAATATTCGGAAAATCATTAGAATAACAATATCCAATGATACTTTTTTGTTGCAATTGTTGTTTTACTTAATTGTTGTTTAATCGAAACATTAAATGCAATACTGCGTTTTTTTATTTGATATACAAACCTAACACCGCCTCTATATAAAATATTATTTGGCATTAAATTAAGCTGTTAGTAAAACAACAAGGCAATTTTTATCAAAAGTCACAAAAATATAGCATTTTCAAAAAACTATTTTGATAAAATCTATAATCAACAACAATTATTGAATGAGATGCAAAATATTTTTGTGACTATTTATATATGAAATTAGCATCTCAATCCTAGTATCCCAGTATATAAATTTATATTTAGATGTACAACATAATTTAGAAATATTTATATAGTGTAGTGTTCTATATTTTCTTCACTTATTTTATATTTTATATATTTCCTTTTTTGTAGAACTTTACTTTTATTAAAATCACTGTGATTTTTTAGGACATTAGGTACATTTCACACTATTTTTATTTATGTATTTATTATTATGTTATACTTAGTGTTAGTTTATGGTTTCTTTGTTTGTTTTACCTAGCAACGCCTTTGGTCCGAGCAGACTCATGGCACACACTGTCCATGCCACCTTCGAGGTCGCCCTTAGTAGTCCCAATGCCGTAACATACCTCAAGGTCAATACTGCGTGCTTGGGTTTTCGCTTTGGTTGCTAGAACAGTGTTTTTTAACGTTATGTAAAAAACCGCTAAATTATTTATCCCAGTAATAACAGCTCATAGGTAAAATAGCAATAATTAGAGAGATAGTTACCATAATCTATCACTATGACGATAATAGTGATATTCCTTAATTTGATCACGCTTATCAAAATCATGTTGTAATAATAGTTGATGATAAACTAAATCTTTTTGTAATTTGTCAATTATAACTTCATAATTAGGTGATAAAGAACTATTTATTTTATAATGATAATTATGATTATTTTTATGATAGTAAACAAATAGCAACAAATATATCGGAAACATGTAATTTAGAATAAAAATACCATGAAACCATTAACAAGGTTGGAAAACACTGTGTGACTTGCTTGGACCAATGGCTGTGTTCAGTGATTTTATAGCATTGGTGAATTAGGTTTAGATTATTAAACTATTTAATTTACAAAGCACGGTAACTAGAAAACTAACTCATAACAAACTAACACATTTTAAAAGGATACCGTAGGCATTATTTTGTTATTTAGTGATAGAATCTTTCGAGGATTTCAAGACTGTCTTCTTGTCTAAAGTATGGAAGAATTCGCAGTATAGTTGAAATATTTCTTTCTGTTATTGAACCATGGTTTTCGATAGCAACTATAAAACAAACATTCTAAACGATATATTTAATGAATTCTTTATTAAGAGCCTCATTATATTCTTTATTCCCGCTTAGGTTCCTAACAGCACTAACTCCTGATGTTCTGAGACTGACTACAATTAATAGTTCAGGTATATAACCACTAACATGTCTAATTATTTTTTTATAGATGGAGAATGCTTTTCTGTCTTTGGGATCATTACTCAGTTTATCGTTCAATACTTGATTTTGATAATCCTTGATTTAATTTCAAATTCAGATCTTTTTTATTAATGTAAAATTGTACATTGTCTGTTGTTCCTTAACATACTGTACCTTCATAAGAAATGCTAAAAGCAACCTAAATTGAGTCAATCAACAATGAGACAAAATCTGTTTTAAAGGTTGTTTTAAATTTTATTTATCTTCATGTTGTTGTCACTACGAGTGCGATTCAGTGTCCGCTTTTAACTCAAGATGATCAAAATCAGGTGTTGTGCTGATAAATGAGAACATTTTGTGCTAAGTTTTTGCTCAACTTTTTGAGATTTGGTAAATGGTGTGAATTTCGTAGTAATTGTTAAAATTAACTAGTAGTGTTTCACAAAATATTTGCAAGTATTTTGATTTTCACTGCATGAAGAGTTTTTGGAAAGCATTCTTCTAGCTACACTGTTTTCTTCTCTATTATATTTTAACTTATAAATTATTGTGTGTATTAAAATGTATGTATATGTTAATAATGATTTCTATCTATATTGATGTGTATGTTCTTCTTATTCATACTTGTTATAACTATTTCATCTTATATTTTACCATTATAAAAATTCTACATTACCTTAATGGATTTTTTTTGTTATTTCATATGACTTTTATTTTAGTATACATTATTCTGTTGGACGTAATAAATAAGTCATTTTTTATCATAACCACCGCATGCCCTTAACACATTATAATTATGTTTATTTTCATGGTTTCTTTCGAACAGTCCGGATGGTAGCTGTTTAAACGAGGTGTCCATAGCCCAGTCAATTATATCACAAGCTTTGCCCGCTTTGTCGCCGCGTATAAATCTATCATTTAGTCCCAAATCATCAGACAGAACTAGATTAGTCGACTCGCAAAGCTATCCTCATAATTTAGAGCTAAGCAAATTCAATGAAAGAACGGGCACAAGTGATTTACAAGCAAGCTTATCACAACTAGAAGCCACAATAAATGCAAACAAATCAATTACAAAACCAGAACTCACAAGTGATGAAGCGAGTACACCAAAATCTGAACCTAAAGTCGACGACGATAAGGTACATACAGTAGTGACACCCAATAAGTGGCCATTGAAGCCTGGAGTTCTCGTTCACGTCAACTCCAATCATACGCTTAGTCCAAAAAATCAATCAAGGCTTCAAAATTTACACACTCCTATAGCTAGTGAACCTGAAGAGAGTAATTTGGGAGTGTTAGAGAGAAATAGAAATACTAATAACAAATCTCCTCCTAAAACTGAGTACTCGAAGAAAAATGGAAAACCTAAAAGGCACACCCAAAACGTGGTAACCGGAATGCTTAAACACTGGAAGAAAAAAAGTGATGATTCTGACGATGACAGTGGAAAGTATACTAAAATAAACAAGTCGAATAAAAGGGCCTTGTCCCTAATGAACGTCAACAAAACTAGTTATGGACTTCCAAAGAAACGGATAAGGGCATTTTTTCAAAGCGAAACGCCAAATGTTATAGTCACTAAAGGAGGTAGTTGTCAGATTATAACACACATTTTACCTTTACAACACTTTTGGGAATATATGGGATAGATTTTGTTAAAGCTTTTTTGTAAAGTATGACACCTTCTTTAACTAAGGTGCCTTGATATAAAAATAATGAGCTCTCTTGCTGTTGGCATACGCATCCAAGATTAGGTTAAAATAGGTACCTATTCCTCTGACATCTGAATCTATTTCATGTATAACTCATTTACTTACACATGCTCACACATTGAAAAACATTTTTGCTTGTTTTTACACGTTGCACTTGCATTTTGCTTTTCATGATTTGTTACCGCTTCGCATGTTGCAGTTTTCATATTTCATTTTGTTTTACTGGCATGTTTTTAGTTGTATCATTTAAAAGGCCCGATAGAATGGGCCCGACGAGCGCCGCCGTAGAGCCTTTGAAAGAACCTTCACGTTTAACAAGGAAACGCAAAAAACCTGGCGATAGTAAGTTTTGCATGGTTCCTAAATTTTACAAACTTTTGTAATTTTGTAGCTCTCCGTGCTATTGAATGTTTCTCTAAGAGTTGAAATATTTCAAATTGTATTCAGTTAATCACATATTTTAAACGATATTTTTTGTAGTAAAGTGTGTAATGCCATTGTAAGAATCACTCCGTTATGTAAAAGTAAAAAAATAATAATAACACAAATAGTAATAATAAAACTTTGATAATGTAGCCCTTCACAAAATGGCATATTCGTGAAAATATATAATCAATAGAAATCGTCTCGAAATAAGACCAATGTGCATTATAATCTATAATAACGTAAAAACATCACCTGTCCAGGCCCACCTACGAATGGCGTAGATAATGCAGCGAACGGCAACCTTGGAGCGGACAACCCCGGCCTCTACGAGAACCTGCCGTTCCACGGTCTCCAACAACCTCCTAATAAGGTAAGCATTTCAATATCTAACCCATAAAAGTCATCGCGTGAGTATGACGTGATAACAACTTACAGCATAACGTAACGATATCAGATATCTGACGATGTCGTATGTTGTCAGATGACATTTTTGATTATACCCGTAGCAGGGCCTTTGCTCCTCATTAAAATCACTTAATAACTATGTTCATATATTAAATTTACCGTAGATGCTATTATTTCAAATGGTTAAACATTTCCTTTTCGAATGTTTAAAACTTTCAACATATCAAGTGACATCACTTACATTTGAAAGTTTAAAATATTCCACTCTTTTTCATTTGTCTCATCAATCAATAATAGAAGCGTGTTGTATTTTTGCTTAATTTGCTGTTGTTTTATGCATTATTAATTTGTGTTTGTTTTTGTTTTCGTTTCATGTTTTATTTTGATATACTTAACCAAGCCCGTGCAAGCAATACAACCTAGAGTGGTTGAAACTAACCAAAAAACGATAAAAGGTATAGAGGCTTTACAAAAACAGTTGACTACGAATCCTTCGTTTACACCGAGAATCGTATGCCCGCCGTTTGTCCAGAATGCTGTGAGCTATCCTATGGCACCGTCGACTACTACTCAGTATCCAGCTACTTTTGGTATTCCAGTTTTGTCACCAATTCAACAGATGTATCCCTTACACCAGACAGTACTTCTAAATCCATATCTTCCACCGATGCAAACATCCTTCCTAAAACAATTTCCAACTATAGACGAGGAAGTACTGGAATCAGATACGAGAAAGTTTAGTTCCTTGAATACAAGAAATATCAATAGAAAAGGACCGAGATTTCAATCAATGAGAATAGTCCGAAAACGGAATATAGAAAGATTCTATCCGAATACTGAATATGGAGAGAATTTTAACGAAATAAATAACAATAAAGACAGTTCCGACTCTGACCATCGAGACAATCTAAATGAAGATAACATTTACGAAAACTATCCAACTCCACAGAAGCTCAAGTCAGATATAAGTGGCGTTGAACGATTTGAGAATTTGACTGATTCTATCCAAGTTTGTGAAGAGAGTTTCACATTGGATGCATCGACAACATCATTGAATAGACCTATACCAGCACCCAGAAAAAAAGTTTCCCCCTTTAAATCGACAGCAAAGCATGATCACGTGTATGTTAACTTATCAATGCCTCTTATCAACACCTCATACACAAAGTCCTTCGATATTGTTGATGCACCTGTAAGACCTACTAAATCAGCTGAAGATGTCTCTAAAACAGAATTATTCCCCCGAAGTGTATCCAAAGGTACTTTAAATGCACTAAAAAACGTCACAAATGATAATCTCACAGCTGTAAAAGATGATGATACTAACGATGATGATGGTCGGATTGAAAAAACAGCTGGAGCAAAGATACAAATCATCAAACCAAATATTATAGGTGCCACGCCAAAGAGAACGACTGTTCCGTCAATAACGCTACCGTCGACTTCATTAGTAAAATCGGTAGTTAATCAACTGAATGATCAAGGTATAAACAGAGTTGGATTGCCAAAAAAGCAAATAATCACGCCAAATAAAACATTACAAATACCAAAATTGTCCGAGAAACCTATACCAAAAAGAAACCTTAGACGTAGTAACTCAGTACAGAGTAATTTAACTATAAGTAGTGAGACCGCTCAGGTATAATGCTTTGTATGTTTTCATTTTTCTTTTATTATTAATTAATTTTAAAACCCCTTCAACATAAACTAACCAATGCATTTTGTTTTCAGAACACTAACCTGCTTCAACAACAGTACCTGCAAAAACGCAATCATTTTACTAACCTAAGCTCCAAAGGAAAAAATAAGAAGAACTTCCAAATACCCCTCCAGAAACATCACAGTTTTTGTTATTTTCAACCTATTAGAGTAGATAAAAGAATTCCCGTAGATCAAGAAAGGGCATATAATAATACGATAGGCCCTATGATATATCAGCCCACTGAGGCTCAATATTATACTAAAACTTTGAATAGAACTAGAGAAAAGAATAGTCAAAAGTTGAATAGATTGAAGAAATCGGAAAGCCTTAGAGAAAAGCTATCCTGTGTAGGTGTATACGATAATTATCAGAAGCCGGATTATCCAGAGCCCGAATACAACGATTCGGAAAGGAAATCATACTTGCAGCTGCTCAAAGGCAACTACATATCAAATTCCACGAGAAATTTAGGTCCCGAGCACAATTACAATTCAAATTACAACACAATGGGCCCAAAAGACGATAGACCTAAGCATAAAAAGTTAGTCTACGCTGATTTAGCTCTAGGTAATCATAATCTAAAATTTAAGAATACTGTCAATTCCAATAGACATTTATATGACACGTATTCCATAGGAAACGTCGATAGTGCTAGCAAGGAGAGTAATAGTAGTTATAAAAATAATGTAACGAGTAGTCAGAGGAAAGGGAGTCAGCAGCCGCGGAGTGACTACGCCACTCTCAAGTTCAATGAGATAGATGTTTAGAGGTAAGTAGTATGTAGTGGGTAGAATAGTAACAAACAACGATGACTTTGACCTTTGAGTTTATAATATTTTGCTATAAGAAAAATTCTGTCATGAGCAAATAAACAAATAAATTTATTATAATTAATGTACAAAGGTCGAGTATAATTCGGTATGCTATATTAAAACATGTCATTATCTTAATATCAACAAATATGCACCTGCACAGCGTCGAAACGTGATTCATTAACTACGGCCGAGTATTACCTAGTCATGATAAGAATACTCAAACGCAGGATTACCATTTATCTTTAAAATGATTCGAAGCAAATTCAGATTAACTTACTACGTAATATCATAGATTTGAATAAAAGTAACATAAATAACGAATTAAAGGGTTTTTATCAGAGAACTTTGCTACTGATAGCCATCTAAATAGACCTTCAATTTATTTTTATCGTATAACAATGCAATAAATTATGAAAGATAAAAAGGAATCCTAAACGTTTTCATGCGAAGTACTCGTGATAGCTGATTATGTCGCTTGTTGAACGTAGCAGCACTCCCAATATTCTTCAGCAGTCGGAAATTTAATAATCTCAATGCATGCTCATTCTCAATGACCCTAAAACTTGTTTAAAAAACATACTTAATGTTACAAAAAAGCCAGTCACTGGTCTGATTATTTATTTATATACCTAATTATTATGTTGGAAGCGCTACACACGAGGTGATCTATTGTGTGAAATGAATTATTACAATCTGTCAACATCTTCGTAATCTGTGAGCTTCGGAGTGATCTCGTTAAATAACTCGAAAAGGCTGCGATATCAACACTTCCTAAAAAACTAAAAGTTAGTTCTCAAATTCTAGCTATAATGCACTTTGAAAGTTGTATGTTTAGATATTTACCATACATTAAAAAATAGCATTTCATTTAAATTTTTCCTATATGAATTCATCAGCTTGCTAGAATATACCTAACCAATATAATGCAGTCACATTAGGTACACACGACATTAATTTTTTAAATTAATTTTGGTCAGTAAAATAAATGTGGAAGCTGCTGAATCTGACTACATATTTCCTTATTTTCCAATCTTCCTCATTGAGTTCCAAGAAGAAATATTAGTCTTTTAACTACTTTATCTTAGTGACGATAGAATTATTTTATTCATAATGCAGTTGACTGATAACATGTAAAGTATTCCTGATTTGGAAGATTTGTGCATCCTTCAGACTGAAAATATTGGCCACATAGTTTGAAAATGGATTGCTTAACGTTAAAAAGAAAATTACCAGAATATAGTTTTTTCCCCATATAATAGCAAACCAATAATGCTTCCTGTAAGGCATGGTAATGCAATGTTGTGAAGTTTTGTATTTCTGTTTTCTAGGAGCGATCTAGCAAGAGTGACACGTACATTTTTTAAACAAAGGTAATTTTCCAAATTCATTTCGAAAGCTTTATAATGCGCTTCGCGAATAACGCTATATTATGTTTATGTATTTTGTCGACTAAACAAACTAAGACACTGTTAATCCAAAAACACTTAAAATAGGCTTAAACAATCAATTATTCATGTAATTTTTAATAATGCTATGATTGTTTGCATGAACTTATTCACAAAAATATAAAATTATTAAAATTTCGTTTTGTCGCTTCGCTTATAAAAAACTATACACGCACTCGAACATATCGTTATGATGTCGCCAATTTACGCAATTAACTTTACCCTCAAACTCAAAAAGGTTATCGCGCTAAGATATAATCAATGATTAGTAATGGGTATAGGTATAATGTACAGTAATAAATGTCTCAAAATGCATTTTTTTGTTTTTTTTTATTATTGTTTATTTATTGTCACATTGTTGTTCATTCATTTTCAAGTTATGATCATCTGTAATACTAACACACTGAGATAAGATTTAAGTCCGCATTCTGTGGACGATTACTTTTTATGTACATAGGTATATTTTTACGGTGTGAACGGTCATAGCGTTTTATAGACTTTTGTCGGACATACACACGAATAAAATGAATTTTTCATCTAAGTATGTTAAAACTATACCAACTATTTTGCACTAGAACAGCGTAGTAGCGTAGAATACGGCACACAGAACAACAGGGAAGTAATCCTCCGTAATCTTGTTGCCGTTCGGCTGGAACTAGTTCCGACATGTTCATGCCTAGCTCTCGCACGTCGCAACTATTCTTCTAATTTCAATGTCCGCAAGTTTTTCTAATTTTACTATCAAGTCTTTACATATGTATCTATTTTAAATGCTTTATATTATGGTGGTATGTTTGTAACAAAATAAAGTAATTAATTAATGCCCAAACATTCTCCGCGAAATAGTCAGCTCCAATGGTTACATTTCTGCATCAAATCAAATATTCATTTAGTTAGTCTTGACATCTGTCTGGTCTTAAGTCTAGGTCTTAAGAACGTCTCCATTTAGAATCCTCTTCACTCAATTTCCACGCTACGTTTCCATGCACGTGCAGTGATATTTGCTCTGTAGTATCGACCCTCACACTCACACTCGTGCCACACTCGTATTTGCGTTTTACTGTTTACTCGAAGGTTGTCTGGAAGTAATCGCTTCCTATTGATAAGCCTGCTTCGTTGTATGTGTATGCTTTTAAATTAACATATTTAAATGTAATTAATGAAAATTATACGGAATTTTTTATCGTATTTCCTAATTAAAATGTTATTGTATTGTAACCATACCCAGAGTAACCAATTGCTTACAAGACAGTCAGTCCCCAAATTACTCGTACTTATTTTTATTGTTGCTGTCCATGGATGACAGTATCATTTATTATCAGGTGATCACGTGGCTTATGGAGCATTAGCGAGCTATGAACATTAAAAATAAACCAGAGATCTTAATAATGAGAGATAAGACCTTGGTCTCGCATTCGATTCTTGGTCCGTACACATACACATATTATAAGTGACACCTAATTGCTCTCACTGGTTTTTTGTTTGGTCCATGCTACTCGTGACAGGGAATGAAACTGGATAGATTTAAATTATATTTATTTATGGTTTATTTCTTTAACCAGATGTTTTGGTCTAAATAATTAATATCAATGGTGCCCTCCGCAGCCCTTCAAGCCGGACGACCAGTTCTTATACGCCGACGTCGACATGAAGGACTACGGGCCCATCAACTACAAGGCTGCCTCCATCTACGCTCAGATGAAGAAGGTCAAAAACCAACAGAAAATGCAAGAGATCTACGAGAAGGAACACCCAGAAGAAGACATGCTGTGACGTCACTAACACCTGCCATTGGTTCCTCCTGTCAAAAAAAACTGTAAAACTTTTATTTTTTGACATTATAGTGCGTTTTTCAAAAACTCTTAATTACTTATATCGTTTAAATTGCTCTACACTAAACGCTTATACCAAAAGTAAGTTATTTTTTTATAATTTTCTAAATGGTTGTGTATATGATTGGAATACGAATATTTAATCAATTCTAGTCTTTTTAGAAATAAATTGTTAATTGCGAAAACGTTGTTATTGGTTACGTTTTTGAATCGAATGGTGTGTTCCGGCCTCTAGATTTCCTTTAAGGTACTACCTCACCGCAAGCATTCTCGTGTAATGTAACATTATAGGTCGACTTTGAGCATTACATTACAATACTACCTCCCTGAATAACGTGCATTTGCGTATAACGTAACATTTAGTATAGTAGATTTGAAATTTACAATTGATTTTACAAGTTGTATCAAGACATTACACATTGTATCATTACAAGG
>DWJQ01000441.1:0-14442 GCA_018248915.1 Hesperia meskei straton | reverse complement strand
AAAACCTAAGTCTGAGGAGAGACATAGGATACCTCTGCGTGTTCTACCGGCTTTACAACGGAGTGCTCCGAGGAATTGTTCGATTTGGTGCCAACTTCACCCTTCCGTCATCACGTCATCACACCACTCGACGAAGATTGAAGTTTCATCCACATCGCTTGGACTTGTGGCGAACGACTACGGTCTGTTTTTCATGATCGTTTTTGCCACGAACGTGAAGGATGTGGAATGAGCTTCCTTCTGAGGTATTCCCGGAGCACTATGACATGGGGTTCTTCAAGAAAGGTGTAAAAGAGTTCTTCAGGGCCGGCATTGCACTGGCGACTCTGGTGTTGCTCGTGTCAATAGGCGACGATGACCGTTTACCATCAGGTGGCTCGTCTGCTTTTACGAAAGCCCTTCAGGCCGAGGAGAGGGAATGCACTGTCATTCACTCTTAGACAACACAAAATATCAAATGCGGAGGTAGGTACCTGTATTGGGCAAGATGCAAAACTGTAGACGTTTACTATTATCATCTGCCATACGGTGAAAAAATACCTATCGCCTACTTGAAAAATAGGGATGTCTGTGAAGGCCTAAGTTAAACGATAATTTATGTAGGTACAGTGGCGTAGTTTACTTGGGCGTCAATGTCGTCTTGGAGTCACCCAAATACAGAAAGCTGCGAAGACGGCTAGATGTTGGATAAACCTATATTTTTTACGAAAATAAGAGTAACTGACAATTTTGCTATGTCTCATTTTTTGTGTATAGACGTGGAGTAAGAGTGGATGCAAATCTCTATAAGTATAAATCTTATTATAGGTAAGAAGTACTTACTTTATTTCTTTCTCAGTTTGGTGTTACATGGCGCAGACCGCGCCTTCCCCCTCTAAGTTATTCACTGTGTGGTTAGTTCACCGATTAGATTGCCTACCTAGGGAACTTATCAGAAATTTAGAAGCTCAATGCATGAATCAGTGTCATGTAAGACCAGCTTGCTAGGAAAACCGAAAATATGTGGACAAATTTTAAAATAAGCAACACGAATTACGTAGGTACCTACCTATAACTTCAGAAAGTAAACTATGTAGGGTTGTCGGAATAATTATGTAATATCGATAGAAATATTACAATTACTTTTTAAACCGCATTTAAATGTATTTTTTTCAGTGACGCAGTTTGTTTAATAGGTTTTTATGTTGAAGAAAATATGACTTAATATGGTAATTTTTTGATGATATTCACATTTTACCGAACCACAATTGTGGTCCACAATTGAATGAGTTACAGAACCTTGTTGAATAGTTCGTATGAAGCAGAAATTCATAGCTATAAACAATGGTTCGATAAGAAAGGGTACGTGTGTGTATGACAAAGGACTGGAGTAACTGTGTTTTCCTTCATGTATTACACAAACCTACATATATGCTGCGACAGTCCTTACAAATTGACTGGAATTAGGTAGTGTAAAACATTTTTGTCGCTACAGTTCCTATTTCCTCCTTACCGCGTTTACTTTTCATTGCCGAAAAGGTAAAATCACGTGCCTTAGGGGAAAACCGGGAGAGTTGAACCACTTTTTTTTAAAGTGTCATATTTTCGTAATAAGGAGGCTTAGTGATTCAATTATAATAATAAACGATAGCTTATTTATTTAGGTTTACTTATGTGTATTTGGATTTTCCATATTATATTACTGAAATATGTTATACCAATTTTAATAAAAAATGGGATATGATTCAACTCTCCCCACCCTATGGGACACTTGAACCGGGGTCTGGGGAGAGTTGAACACTGCTTTTTAAAGGGAGAAAATAAAAACATGTTACAGATTTAATCACAGATTTATTAACCCAAATATCACAAAACGAAATTAAATTATAATGAAACACGGATATTGCTCTTCTTATAAAGAAAAAAAAACAAAACTTCAACATATTATGACACATTCCACACTCAACATAATATTTAAAAGTTTTGTTAATAAAATTCAACATTTTTACGTTTCTTTAACAATCTTCTTACCATTCTCAATATTTTTAATGACCTTCTGTTTAAATTATAAATTTATTCTAATCATTTAGTATCACTAATCAATATTCTTAGTTACTTTTAATCAGGTGCTAACCTTAAAGTCTAATCAACATAATTATTATTAAATATTTTGTTAACAAAATTAAACATTTTAACCTTTCTTTAACAAACTTATTACTTTTCTTAATATTTCTTAACCTTCTGTTTAAATTATATATTTATTCTAATCATTGAGTATCATCAATCAGTCTTATTAATTACTTTTAGCTTTTCTTGTCAGCTGTTTACCTAAAAGTCTAATTCTGGTCACATTCATGACAAATAAAATCATCAATATCTTCTGTAAGTCCTACACATATCTCATGGACATATCTGCGGCATAAACGACATAGACGCATGGTCATCATTTCTTCTGATTGGCAAACGAAACAATACCAACGATCATTCACGTCAGTATTTTCTTCAAAATCACTATAACTGGAACTATTAGCGTACGAAATATCTTCTTCTTCACCCTCGGTTTCACTTTCATCATAATCTTTTTTCTTGCCTTTTCCAGTTTTCTTTCTCTGGGCTTTTTGTTTTGAACCTTGCTTAGGTTTCAATGTTGTCTTTCCTTTAGTTTTTCCTGCAACGTTATTTTCTTTGTCATCTTTTAGTTTAGGATTTTGTTTGTTTTTTATTATTTTTTCCCCCTTAGTGTTTTCTTGAACCTCATCATTAGTTTTTTCAGTATCATTTTTATTGTCTGATTTAGTGTCGCTATTCTCAAAAACCCTTTTCTTAATATTAGTCTTTCGTTTTTTTATGTCATTCTTCGTAACATTGGATTGTTTTTCTTTCAGCTTCCTTTTTGGTCGTTTGGAGCCATCAAATATATCGTTTTTAGGAATAAAACTGTTGTTTAAAGTTTCTGACAGACATTCACTGTTATTTTCCTTCTCGGGGGTCATTGTCAATATTTTGGTTTTCCTAGGTTGACGGCCTCGTTGAGCGATCTTTCTCGGAGGTGCTTTCGGAAATGGTCGCACAATCTCTGGAGTCACTATTTCAAGATTAGAAGAAGATGGTATTGGTGATGAATTAGTGCACCGATTAAGTATAGCTTGGTCTTTTGATCCCATAGGAGCTACAGAAGAGCATTGTAAATCAATAGCTTGTTTATTCCGATTCGGCGATTCAGCATTAGATGGCTCCTGAGATGAATATCTATGTGGCGGGGCAGAAGATGGTCGCTTACCCGTGAAAGGTTCTGGTAAAGGTGATGTAGTTACTTGGAATCTGTTGGAGATTTTTAACGGTTCTGAACTAGCACGAATGAATTTTGCGCCTCTAACAGATTCTTCTGATTTCATGGTGTCAGCTGGAAGATTTTGCGAAGAGTTTTTATGCATTTCTAAAATAGAAGGAGATTCAATGGAGGCACATTCTTGATGCTGTTCCAAGTCAGAACCATGACCATATTCGCCAATATTATGATCATTTTCGAACTCTTGAAGAGAAACAGTCGGATTTATTATATTATTCTGTTCAAGATGAGATGATTCCTGGGATTGGATGGAGAACACCAGTCGACTTTCTAAAGACATAGGTGCGCTTGTTGATGCTTGTTCTTGTGATAATTCTCTATCCGTAACAGCGGAACACAAAAAATCGTCGTCAGAAAAAATTTCTGGATTGAATGGATGGATTCCTGATTTTTGAAATCCACTTAATATGTTGCTTTGACTAAATGCTTGAGACATAATGGTTTTAATGAATCCAGGAATATTGTATATCGTAATTGTTTTGCCTGGATTTGATAACATCCAGTTGTTCATGGTTGTGTTATATTTAGATTTAAATGAGGAATAAACTGCAATATCAAGGGGCTGTAATTTATTACTGCAGTGTGGCGGAAGAGTTAACAACGTGATACCATTATTTTTAGCAAAATTAATAGCATTAACGCTCACATGGCTCTCGTGATTATCTAGTATCAAGAGCACACGATTGTTCTCAGAGGCATGTGAGTATTTTGCAAAATGTTGAAGGAATTTTATAAAACTTTGTGTGGTCATCCAACCACTTGGATAAGCGTCTCCAGATGATCCTACCGGTCCTTCCGAAACAAAATGTTCTTGATATCTAACCCTTGGAAATATAAAGAAGGGAGGTATCACGTGTCCAATCGCGTTGATGGCGAAACAAATTGTTACGGTCGTTCCTCTATCTGCTGATGTGACTTGTCCGACTTGTTTCAACTTTTTACTGGCTATAACTTTTGGACATGCTTGGACGGTCGTACATCCAGTTTCGTCGCAATTATAGATATTTTGTGCTTCGAATTTGTATTTTTCACGCACTATCTTTAAATTTGTAAAGAATTCGTTAACATTTTTTTTATTAAAACTCGAAGCACGAGACAAGCTAGTGGCTTCAGGTGTTCTTAAACTCACTTCTTTATTTCTGGAAAGAAAGCCACGAAACCAATCTTTTCCAGCAGCATTATTTGTTGCCCAGCTACGAGGACACTTTTTAGAATTCGCCTCTGCAAATTCAAAGGCCAATTGCAATGTTTGCTTTCTAGTCAGACCGTAATGCATTTTACTGCACGAAATTAAATATTCAACTAGGAGTTTTTCTTCAGCAACAGTAAAAACTTGTGACTCTTTATACTGACTGTTTTTTTCTTCAAGTTTTTTAAATTTTTCTTCGTTCAACTTGTAACGTCTTAGTGTAGTTCTATCGATTCCATACTTAATAGATGTTTTTCGTAATGATGCACCGTCCTTTACCTCACGTATTGCGTTTTCTAATTGTGTGGTAGTATGTTTTTTTCTTCTCATTGTTTTTTCAGAAGGCTTATATTGAAATGGCATTTTTCACGCAATTAATCTGTAATAAAAAAAAACTAATCATAATATACAGACATAATACAAATAGGACTTGCGTGTCAAGGCTATTAAATTAAATTGTTTTTAAATTTAGTCAAAAAGTTTTAAATTTCTACATCTCTTAAATAAAGCACCAAATATCCTCATACAAACACTATAGAGGGAGACATGAACCACTGAGCATATCTCCCGCACCCGCTGTGGTGCAACTCTCCCGCATATACTACTTTGACATTAAATTCTACTCATAGAAAAAACAATCAATCTTAGCGAAAAAACACTTCGCACAAGTCAAAGCACAATAATCAGGTAATAAAATAATATTAATACATAATACGTACCTCTATTAACACGGCCACAATCTCAAAACTACAAAAGTTTATAAAATTTACTCCGCCACAACAAAAACACCTTTCCGAACCTGGCAGCCAAACGAACTAGCCATTGTTAAAAATGGCGGCGTGCTTGTTATTGGCCTCCCGCGCGCTACCAATGACCGTCTTGCCGTTTCTTTAGCGCGAAATTTAAGCTGAGTTTTAAAAGGTGGTTCAAGTCTCCCATATGGGCAAGTCTCCCGGATTCCCCCTATGTAGAGACAAAATACCTTCATCATTGACTTATTTTGAGTATTACTTTCGCGGATTTAACACATTAATTACATTACGATACGGGTTCTCACGATATGTACAATATAATATTATTGTACAAACCTCTAGTTGGTTTTATGTAAATAAAGTACAAAGAAGTTATAATTATAAGTGTTGAGCGGCAGGATGTGGTCAGTGTAGAATGTCGGAATAAGTTAAACAGAGCACACAACCGAACAAGACGGAAGAGAGATGGACTGTAATGTATACTTAAGTGTCAAATGTCCCTTGTTAAAAGTTTCTGCGCTCCACCATTTGACCGTATTTCAGCCGTGACTATGATCTAAGGGTTGAAATATCGCTACACATTTATAACCAACCACACTAGGTTTCCCTGTGTGGTGGGCGCCATTGACAACACACAAGTTAAGGAAACGCACCCAGTCCAAGACCAAAAATGGAAATTTAAATTCATCATTCACCTCGCTCTGACACGAACCCAGAACGCTTTGAACTTGGATCCGCCATGATAACCATTGCGTCACATGGTTCGTGAAATAATTTTGAATTAAAATTTATCGTAAGTTTTGTATAACTTATAGCAATTTCCATAGTAGTGGTAGGTACCTCAGCGATTGAAATGCCTTCACTTACACGAGTCTACCTGGCTGAACATAATATATCAGTTGCCAAATTTAAATACCGACCTTCAACTTGTCTAGGCGCGGCGAGACCTTGAAACGCGTCAAGGTCTCATGTATAATACGTTGATACTTGGATTACTTATATACGTGGGCGTGGTAAGGACCGGCAGGATTCAAGGCTGCTACGTGTGTGAAAGTTTAAATGAAACCATAGTGGTTTTATATTTTCTAACCAGGGGTGGCCAAAATTTTATATGATTACGAATAATGATTATACTTGAGTCGCTGAGAATATGAAATTGCCACTCCTCCGCTAAAACATTACGTAGGCTCCCAGTTCAATTTAGCTTGTAAGAGAAACTCGCTCTCAATTTCTCAATCTACAATGTATGATTTAAATAAAGGGGTAAAAAGCTGGCATTTGTGTCCGTTGCCATTAAAAGTAATTCCATTCTGGAGTATATATCTGGAGGCTGGGAAATAAATACTGTCACTAAGAACGCGGATACATTTCCAGGCTTTCAGTTGTAAGTGTAATCTGTAATCATGAAAAAATTTTTGGACATCTGTAAATTCCCGCCTTAATTTTAAAATTTAAAGAACCATTTTCTAAATATTTTAGTGACAACCCTAATCTAAGGTTGGATGAAGTCATGCGGTAATTCGCAATTCATAATATTGAATTATGTATTCATAAGGATCTCGGGAGTTTGTCATCTGTCTGGCGTGGACAGGTATTTCCGGCTCGGAATTAGTTTTTCTCTGAACTGTTAACAGAAGGTCAGCTTATGTTTGACATAAGTTATTTGGTAGGTAGAAGCAAAGTCGTAACTAAAGGTAAGGGCAAGGGGAGGGCATTTGAACCCCCTGGACCTCGGTTAATGTACCCAGGGTTTTGTACCCTTTTAAAGTCTACCTCGTACGATCTATTTCCATCCTTCTCCTTGTACCAAGGGCTTCCCTCTCTCCCTCTTGGATCAGTAGTTGGGTACGCCAATGTGTGCAAATGTCAAGCCACAGAGTATGCGCTGGCTTTATCTGCATCGTCCATGAGTTTCCGTAACATAAACTACATATGCGACACTGTGTTGAACAAAAAGAAAGCGGTTTTAGGAGGGTGGTAGTACGGTCATTACCGCACCACCTTGCACACCACGTGTTTTTAAAGCTGCCTCAACCTTAACCTTAATAGCAACCTTAACCTTAAGAGCAGAATTGTTCGCTGGTATGTTACTGACTCGTCTCTAACCTGTTGCTACCAGCAGTAAAAGATGATAGTGGAGTCAAAACAATGGTAGCTTAGTACTTTCTACATGGTCTTCCATCCGCAGGGGGTCTTAGGTTTGAATCCTGCAAGGCGTCTCTAATTTTCTGTAATAGAAATTAATTGTAACTTGCTTTGATGAAAGACAACAACATCATGTGGAAACCTGCACGTTTGGGATTTCTCCATGATGTAACAAGAGGTCTGAATTTACTATCTTGTATTTTAATGAAAAAACCCAATCTCAGTTCAGGGGTAGGCATAAATTGCAACACAAAAATACACGGTCGTCCTCACACATTGCATTTGCCAAATTCAGTAAGGTCAGTTATGTACTGAACCAGGTCAGTTACCTTCGCATCAAGGAAGGAAAAATTTAAGTACATTTTCCCACATACAAGCGCCATTATTTCAAATGATTATTCCGCCTTTAATGACTATCGGTAAAAACCATCTATTCCACGTTATAATTGCGTGTCCACGGTAAGAGGCAAGTGTGGGTTGACCGACAAGCAACAACCCCCGGGGTTATCGACCACTAGGGAGGCACCCCCGAGCAATTATTGCTTCACAGCCATCTGCCGGTCCGAACTCAAGGTGCGAACCAGTGATGACCTTTCGTGTTATCGATAAACACAATGTTACGGAAGACGTATAGTGTGTCGTCTCTAAACATGTTGAATGGCTCGTGCGAAATTAATGCGCGTTTGATAAATTGTAATACTTTAACTGTATGATCATTGCGAATGTTAATAATCTCGTTAATTATTAACGATCTGCCTGATAAAAAAATTAAATTATGTATTTTAGTTACTCTTGTAATCCTATTGTTCAGATAGTTCTGAAATTGAATTATTTCACCTGAATATGGAGACACCTTTTGTTCTATTCACCTGAATTGTCAATAATATATGAGATTAACAATTTTGGTAGATGCCTTTTTAGGCGCTGAGGTATACTGTAGTTTATTTCCAACATTTTACCTATTTATCTAAGCATACTCGTAGAAGTTTAGTATTGCAAGAAAAATTTATCGGGACAAAGTATTCTACTATATTTTTAGTTGTTTATTTAATTTAATTTGATGTTTAATCAATGATATTTGATACAATATATCAGTTGAGTCAGTTCTGGATTTTTTAAATTGAAAGTTGTAAGACTTGTTAAGAATTTTAGAACTATGTATTTACTAGGCCTCGCCTTAACACCCATTTCGATTATAAAAAATATTGAAACTGCTGTCAATTTATCGATATCGATAAAGTAATCGATACTTGTCTAGCTCGTGCCTCAGCACCCACCTATGAATAGCTGGGTAATTGGGGTGGTTATAGGACGAAACTTTCACACGATGCAACTGCATTTATTGCATAGACATCCTTGCGTGTCGCGATGACATTAGATGCGGGACATTTTGAATCTTATGCGCTCGTTTATAAAGGTCAAAGCTTATAATGAAACATGTTTAATAGACACATTTAGTGTACTTCACTCTTAGCCACTTTTTGCAAAGTCAATTGACATTTGCTACAAGAATATTTACACTTAAATATTGCGTATTGAACTATAATATATTCGTCTACGAATGGACCAGCACGCGAAACTAAGTGCTAATATGTATAATTTTCAATCTGACATTTTATTATTTTAATTCTTAAGTTGATAATATCACATTTTCCATTCTCTTCGCTCTCTACTACTCTCTAGTCGGTTTCTCTGCACTATGAGGTATAATTATTTGTTATAAAAAGGGCACCCTACTTCCTGTTCCTATGGACCTCCTAACAAAAAGTTATAGTTATTGTTTTGTTGTATTATGTTCCGTAAGAAAAAATAAATAATTTTCTGGAATGTTTATTTCAGACACTAACCCATAAGTAGTACTTAGAATTTATAAATGATAGGTTATAGTACCCTAGTTGGCTATTTTAGAATGATGATGTAACTAACAAAATAAAATATAATAAAATATATTCAGTATATTATACATAAAATATGTAGCTTACGTACATTCGGCCCTGTTAATTTTTATAATTAGTGTAAAGTAGATAAAGATCACAAAATTATTTTTTATTATTAAAATTATTAAATAACCCTTCGCTAATGACCGGTAGGACAAAAACCTTATTTGAATAATGTTTCCTTTTAATATTACTGTTGCCATGTACTAGTCAAAAATATAGTAATCTATTGATTGGAAAAATAATTACAGAAAGTATAATAAGTCATGAGAATGACGTCAATTAGCAGAATTTTACTGCATAGTTATTAAAACGATCTAAACCATAATTTTGTTGAAATGAGATTGTTTTAGTTGCTAATTTTTAGTATAAATAAACAAAATCGATCTGATTGATTCCATTATAATTATTTATTTTAAAAAATATATTTTTTTCCATAAGCCTTATTTCAGAGAAAAATATGTTTTACTCAGACAATATTTTTCTAAAAAAAGCCGTGTCTGTTATTGAGATCCTCCTTCGCCGAGGTGAAAGTGAGATTCGTCTTGTCCCCCTGCCCCCTTCTCCCCTAAATACCACACATAATAAAAATAATTAATTAATGGACGCGCCCTTACAAGGTGGTAATAATTGAATAAGCAAAAGCAAATAGGTACCAAAACTGCTACTTAAGTCAATGTTCTTCTGCATAAAATAAAGTGTCAACTTAAAGGTATGCAAGGATATGAACACTTTCGCTGCAGGAAGCCAACTTCCCTTCTACTATTATTTCTTGACAAGCAATATAGATCACAATCACGATATATCCGCACGCTTACAGAATGATCTTCGCGATTCAGTGTTTATTATACATTTTTATGTACTGTATCTATTATTTATTCATCATTGATAATGGCGTCATTCGTTGAAATTACAATAATCGGGATTGATAGTAAAATTTAATAATCTGATAATTGAATTATCTGATAGTCACTTGGCAGTTGGCACTTATTCATCATCATCAACATCTGGTCATGAGGCGTCACTGGTTTGTTGCCTGCTTAGAAAAAGATCATTAATTTAAAAGTAATGAATAACATGACTTATGAATAACTTTTTGATGGATTTAATTAGGTAGGTTCCTTACTTCTATATCTTGTCGATATCATAATCAATTATATCGATCTTTTGGCTTACAACGAATTTAACGAGTAAAATTCAAAATTAATCTGCACAAAAGCAACCTTTTTAATTTGAATTGCGAAAGGAATCTATCTGCCTTCCCCAAATTTAAAAACTACTAAAGGGGAAGTGAACACGGTAAAATAAGGTAGGTAAAATAAAACGCGATTAAAAAATGTATCGAAAGTTTTTTGGTTATATCGAGCCCATATAAATAATTGTAATACATAAATTACATATGTATATGTGTCACACTCAGCCACGTGGTAAGGCGAATAGTCCGCTGTCGTTTTAACAAAAAAGTGCTTTTGAATAGACCAGCTGTTTAGCGAAGAAATACACTAACAATACAGGGGACCGTAAGGAATTGGGGGAGCATATTATTTTTTGGGTTCCGTCACGCGAACAAAAGTCTCGCCTCTTTGTGTAAGGAGACAGATTCGCAATGGTTGTGATGTAGGTAGTTTTTTTTTACTAAGAACATGTGTATTTTTAGTTCGTGTCAAAGTTCATCAAGACTCACAAATTCGGGAATTTTAGATACCGGATATTACCGGTTTTGAATGGATGTGACCGGTTTATCGATTTTTTTTGTAATCGGCTTAATTTTTGTAAGGAATTTTGAAAATAATAATTCGCCTAAAACTTGTTATAAACTTTCAAATAAGTATATTCAACACTACCAGGAATTCTTAGCTAATAAATAATATAAATATTATTAGTTGTTCTAATTAGAAGAAATAAATATATTATTGTAAAGACAGTTAAGAAGATAGTCAGTGAAACTGTACACCCTGTTTAAATATTTTGTACAGAGATCAGCTGTGAATCTGACAATAGGTTCAACATTTGATACGATGTTATCGTAGGTGTGTTGAATATGCGCGTGCGCTGTCAGTCAGCTGTTGCTTATATTTTTTTCCATTTACTGCTACTGTTGTTTTGAATTACATTTACTTGTAACTTACTGTTTATTTGTTACTTCTTTTACAACTTCGGTACTGTAACGTTTAAAAAAAGGATTAATTTTCTTTATTTATAGAAAAAAATCTTACGAGTTATGTTAATAAGGTTTTGTCGCATAAGAATTGGGCGGAATATATTGTATTTTCAGTATCTTTATAGTTCTTGAAACAAAAGCAATATTTATCTTATTTTATGTTGTCTATGGATAATGTTCACATAATGTCGATTTAATTTAAATACGATATGCAGTACGCATTCAAACTGAGAGCTAAAATAATGTAATAACATGAATAGGATACACATTTCAGTATAGGAATACTAGTCTAGTTCCTAGTAAAACCGGCAAATAGAACTTCAGACGTATAGTAAGGGCAAAACGAAGGGATCGTATAACTCTTGGGACCCCTTATTTAATAAAATAGATTTAAGCACCCTTTTCTGACGAACACTGGAACGTTCTTTGATTGCAACTTGTTTCTGAACAATCTGAACGAATCTCCTTTACTCTTGAACACGTGTTCAAAGAGGTTGTTTAATACAAATTAATTGTATGGTATTTTATTTTATTATCCGTTTATTTTTTTTTGTTCAGTAGATACATGATATACGAATTTTAAATGAATCGACTATATAATTTTAATAGGTAGATATTTATTTTGCGGAAATCAGAGTCCCACCGCCAATTAAATTACAGCATCATAAACGTAACGTCACTGAAAGTACTGTTAGATTATTTTTATTCATATAAGCTGTTGCTCACAGTAACATAAAGAAGAAGGAAGTTAAATACCGGATTATCAAGGATTTTTCGTATCTATATCAAATATTTCAGATTCCTGTGTCGCGGATGGCATGAACGATACAATTAACACATTAACTGAGAACAAATATTAACTCTAGATAGGAATCAAACCATCGGAACCCATTGTTTTATAGGCAGGGCCACTACCAACTACGCTAAAGGTCCTTAACAAACATACAAAGTTAAAATATTAACATTGCATAAGTTAATTATTGATTTCAAGTTAAATTATGAAACCAAACCAAATGCGGGCATTTTGATCACAAACACAAATGACACAAATTGATTTTTTACCCATATAATATGTATCGACACTGCAACCGCATGTGTATGAAGTAAGAAAATGAAATTATGATATAAACAGCTTTCTAAGTTATACCCTTAGCATGCGGGTCCGTTTTACGATAAAAGTCACGCAGGTAGTAAGTGTTCCCAAGAGCCCGTATTCTAGATATGTTTTACTGTTTTAAGGTAATTTTTACAGCTATTAACATGGATGAGGGTGAATACTTACGTACTACAGTGAACATATGGCTTGATTTTATGCGACTGCCTTTTTCGCCCTCATTTGACTTCAAATGTTATTATCGTGAACAAACAACCGACTTTAATATTGGCTAGTAATAAAAATGAAAAGATGAACTCAAAAATTCTGACTTGCATTTTCGGTCTTTAGTCGGGACTAAACCGCTTTTAAAATTAAACATAATAAATATTAATCAAAATTTCTTCACCCAGCAAAAAGTTACCTCCTCCATTTTTGACTTTGGTAAGAAACGTAGGTCCAATTTGGCCCCAAAATATGGTTTCAATATCCTCGATAAGGACAGGTCATTTGCGCGACTTCAACAATGGTCCATTTCAGCGGCACTCATCTCTCATAATTGAGGACGCCTATATCATACTTCACTACGCTGCGCTGCCCTTTTAAAAGAAACGGGTATCATTTTCCGTTTTTCAAGTAATTGAGATTAACTGGACGGCAGTGATTAATAAAGGTACAATACTTTAAATGGTATAATTAAAACCGTAACACCACGAACCATGTAATTGTTAGTTGGTTTCAATGATTCTGCTACAAATCGTGTTAATGTTATTCTCCCTTTAATTCGAACCGTTTAAGCACCAACTACCGTGACGGCCATATTGCACGCGCTTACAGCCATGCTTGGATAAACTGAAGGGCTCTATGGGAACTAGGTTAATACATATATTGAAAAAGAGAAAATTTTACCAGCAAAATACTTCATTACAACTAGAGATGGGCTCGTGGTTACAGATTACAATTCATATAGTGCAAGTTATCCAAAATGTCATAATGATTAGGAATTACGATAAAAGATTTACGATTAGGTGAATCAGGAGACAAAAAAGTTTGGTGAATCCCTTGGAAAAAAATACTTATTAAGTATCTCTTGGAAGGCGCCAATGTTATCCCCTATTAAACACTATAGAAAACTTCAAGGAAATCTCTAAGTCGTTTCCAAGGTGAACTATCTAGAACTAACGCAGGAACGAACAGGCAAACATTATATAAGTCGTTGGTATGTTATCTTTGTTAACTTGATTAATTATTTTAAGTAGAATGCATTGAAATGTGGCGTTTATATGATTAGTATTGACAAACAATAAAATTAAAACGAAATATAACGAAAAACTAAGCTCTGTTGGTGAATGAAATATTTTCTGTCCAATAAACGAAAAACGTAAGCGTCATGAACAAAAAAGATGATCTATGTTACTCCAAATCTATAATGTTATATTTAATGTAATATTTAATTCCGCATCGATTATGAACGGTGTTCGAGATAGTGAATAACATAACCATTGAGATACTATGTACTGAACATAACATTGAATTGACTAATCAAGCGTGAATGGAATCAAAATACTGATTGTAATTTATTGCCATTAAAATTAAAAAGGGTGTATAGAGACACCGTACGAACATTACCAGAGTACTCTATTTGTATAATGATAAGGTTCATAAATGACGCGCATGTTGATTACAGGTAAATAGATTCCCACGATATAAATGGGGGGACTGCACAACTCGGACAATAGAGGGCAGCTCAGCGATGCATAGACGTACATGTCCTCATATCATTCAAACAAATTCAAAAATCAACAGATGCCGTGATGCGCTTATTTTTGATAATATG
>DWJQ01000440.1:0-14443 GCA_018248915.1 Hesperia meskei straton | reverse complement strand
TACAAAAAACCGCATCAAAATCCGTTGCGTAATTTTAAAGATTTAAGCATACAGACAAACAGACAAGACAAAAATAGCGACTTTGTTTTATACTATGTAGTGATTACCACACCGAAACCATTCCTCAAGTTTTTGTAAAGAACCATTGCTCACATTGGAGCAAATATGTCGTCCTTATTAATGAAATAATTTGAATACTGATTTTGAATGAAAAAGCGTTTATTGAATTTTCTGTACGCTCCATAAATAAACATTTTCTGTAGCCGTATTTCCTTATTACATTAAACGTAATGTACGGTCCCATGTGTATGGTACAGTATTCATATATTGTTTTGTATTAGATATGTTGATACTTTTATCGGTAAGTAGGTACCTCATCTAATGAGTCTGATGATCGTGTTATAGTAAGGTGTACCTCATACATCGCATGTTCGGAGGTGTTGTACATGTTGCTTGAAACGCAAACCAGCTTTTCATTAATTCAATGTTTTCTAATTAATTATAAGCGATCGTTACCGTCGCTGTAACGAGCGACGTACGAACCAGCTAGCTCGTAGTTTCCAATATATTACGCCCTGCCGTGTACTCATGTACTACATACACCAGGACTTGTAACGTTGTCTGTTACATCTTGATGTACGCGCGGGATGCGTTGCTTACATAATACGTACCTAATAGATGAATTATTATGAACAATAACATACTAAGTAGGTATAGTTGAGTCATCGAGCATATGAAATTGCCACTCTCCGCTAAAACCTAACTTACTAAACCTAACTTATTATCTTTGCTCAAAGTTCACATTCCATGTTCGTTATTTAGCTTGTCAGAAAAACTAAGGACATTTTTAGATAACGCCGTCAATCTTAAATGTACCTTAATCGCATGGGCGGAACGCTGGCATTTGTGTGCCACGCAATTGTAACGAATTCTAAATCGAATTCAAACGGTGTAATTATAATAATAACATTAAAATAATGGTACCTACTATTTCATTTCAAAGTTTTGGAAACAAAACATTTTACTTTAACTTGATGTCATGTAGGGCTATGAGTGTGTAGAGTTATAAAAAAATAACCTTCTTAAATAACTGTATTGTATGCCATTACGTTAATTTTCATGTACTTCTTGAGGCCGCATACAAAAAGTAAATAACGCGTAACGCAAGCTTCCCGTTAAGCGTAACAAGAAAACAATCCTATCTACACACGGCGGGTACGTGCCAACGCACAGTATTTATACAGACGCCCTTTCTTGATTATCGTAAGCATATTAATTGAGCAATACGGGTATTAATAGCGAGGGCGGATTAATAAAGCTGCTTGTAGCGACTGCGGCTAATAACGATGTTAGTGGCGCGGCGTGCGGCGTGCGGCGTGCGGCGTGCAGCGTGCGGCGTGCGTTGAGCGTCGCGCGGCTTACGTCTTTCGTCGTGCGTCGTGCGTACATCGAGCAGCGTGCGTCTTGCGTCGTTCGGGAAGCGTCGTGCCTCGAGCAGCGTGCGTATTGCGTCGATCGGGAAGCGTCGTGCGTCGTGCGGCAGTACTCGCTTCCAAATTGCCGGCTATTTACTTAATCCTGATGTCGAATGTTCATTAATTTAATGAAACTACGAGTGTTTTGGTTCGACGAGCGGAAGCAACCTCGCGAATAACATGAGTTTAGTAACGATGTTCGATGTACTATACAGTAAGGAGCAGGTAATCGTTAACGGTGGTATTAATAAAGCTTTGGATAATGAAATCACTTGCCAGATTAGCCTACCCGGTATTACCTGGTATTAAGTGGCTAAAAACCCTATTGCATTTTGTCTGTTACAGATGATATGAGTAAAATTGAAGTATGTCTATGTGCTTGGAGTTATACGGTACTAAAATGTACATAAAAAAACTTTTTATGTTTATCTGTCTTTTATTTTACTAGAAGTAATTTCTACAACCACGGTATTGATTTATATGGGACTTTCGCCGGAAGATTACAGGGCAACTGGTAGGCTACCTTTTGGCCTTAAATTCCCACGGGAGCGGGTTTCTCCCACGCGTACGTAGTACGGGCCTCGGCTGCGAGTAGTAATAACTACATATAATTAGACTAGACTTTCAGAAGTTCGTTATACGAGTCCTGAGAATGGCCATTCGCAATAGTGTCACGGAAAACTGAATGTCCATGTACTTGCTATAAAATAGCCGTGGTTGATGTAGAATATGAAATAATAGTATTTATTGATCACATGATTGCTCACTAATTTCATAAATAATCACTAGATTAATAATCACTAGTCATTATTACATACAACATGCCTACGTATGCTTGATCTATTAAACGCTGGTCTACATGACCTTCTAATTGTGAGGTCGTTATACTCAAACAGACTTATAGCGGCTAGAGGCGATAGAGGCAGTGCGAGGCGGCTATAGCTTGTTTGAAGTAGCTAGAGATGGCTAGAGGCAGCTAGAGATGGCTAGAGGCAGCTAGAGATGGCTAGAGGCAGCTAGAGATGGCTAGAGGCGGACAGCGAGGCAATAAATTTATCGCGAGCGCCTACCTGGCGCTCCTGTTGCGCCCGATTTGCTCCCGTTTCCTACACAATCGATGCCTATCCCCCCGCCCCGTTGTTACCGCAGCGGAGGGCACCGCTAAAATCACAAAGCGACGACTGAGCTAGAGCATTAACTATGTACATGTTTTGCGAAGAAGCCAGAGTGCCTCGAATGCGCCGGGATGCTACTGCGAGTACCATACGAAAACATTTTACGCCGCTACCAACGAGAAGATACGCTGCGCTCGTTGGAAGGTATCCATATACCAATTGTTGTAAGAAATTTTAGTAATTGTTTTTTTAATTACGTTGTAGAAAAGGAACGGACGAATAAAGTTCACAAAGATAAGTTTGGGATCGGGTTTTACGAAAAAACTTTAGGGTCTTGGCTAAGCCATAGCTCATAAAGTGGCTGAGGATCCGAATTTAAGTACAAAGCTAGTTTAATGCTTATCGGATACGTAGATAAGTACGGAGAACTCATATAACCAAATATTTACAGAAACGTCTCAAGAAGCTCGCTAGGGCTGCTAGCCCCAGTGAGCTGATTAATAAACACCTGTTTCGTTGTAAACGCAGGCAAAACATGTTAACGGGAGGCGAAGACAACAACCTCGTCCGTCATAACGTCATAACTGGGAAGGTGTCGGCGGAGCGATACATCATAAGTAACGGCCGCCGACTATCGCGCTGATAAAAACATCGCACCCCTCCACCCCCTTCTCCGGGTGAAAATATAAATACGGCTTATTTTTATACAAGAATAAAAACGCCAGTGCAGGTTCGGGAACTAAAATATAAGCCTTTTAAAAACATGAGCGGTTTTGGGCAATAGCTTTATACGAGGCGTCGAGGTCTCCTGCGAGTGCGGATGCCCTATTTTAGTGGAGTTCTCGGAGCTGGTTCAATGCAGCATCCTTTTTGTACTGGTCACTGAAACATATCTAACGTGTCTACGGCCAGTGTATAGTATAATGGACTATAGTATAGTCCATTTCTAATAATTTGTGATAATTAAATGAATAAATAATTAAGAGTCCAGTTCACAGCGCCCTCGAAGTTAACGTTAAGTTACGTTTATAATCCAGTTTAGTGATTAGAGATTTAAGTATTTAGTTATTCACTACTTATGTACGAAATTTAATGCTTCCGACTTAGAATAGTAACGTAAGTAGTAAGGTAGTAACATTATAAAAGTTGTTAAAGTGACACTCGTAGTTAAGATGAAGTGTACGGTGATTGAACTAAGCGTTGGCAGTTTAAAGAATAGACAGGTATTATCTAACTGCGGAATTTCTCTCCAGTCATTGTTTTCGATCCATCTTATAAACTATAACAGTTTATTGTGAACACGCCGGCATATTATTGTAGTGCCCGGCCGCTTTACGTTACAGTTTAAGGCGGTATTTTTATTCGAAGCTCGTGGATTTCGCTGCGCTGTACCTACTCAACATATTAGGTCCTGTTACAATGTGAGAGCGCTTTCGGTTTACACAAATAAAATACTACACTACAAAACAAAAATGGAGATAAAATGTACCCGTTACGTAGTTGTGGCTTAAATATTATCTTCGGGAAGAAAGCGTATTTGACTGAGATTTGGCAAACAAATATTTGATTTTACTTAGGTACCTCTAAAATCTATTCAAATATTTTGTATGAAGAAGATACTTTGTCAAATTATATTTACTTAATGGATTGAGGATGGTTCGGTACCTAAGTAAATTTTGCGAACTTAGGTAATCCTTAGGACATCAAAGTAACGTGGAACATCTCCCAGGTAATATATTAGTTGCGGCCCTTGTTTGACTGGGGGTTGGGGCCCACTGTACTGAAGGTATATGAATTCTTGACTTCATTAATCATCTCGCACCCCTTACACGTCGTGTCTGTGAGTTTAGTGTTAACTTGAAATATACCTTACAATAACCGCTCACAAATTATCATGTTTATATTCATTTTGACGATAAGAGATCCTAAATTACATATATGTGCCTTTTTAGCGCTTCGTTAGTAGTCGACAGGCGACAAATGTACAAAACGGATGGCTGGTGATGCGTCGACCGTCGAGGCCTGTTGTAGTGGCGGAGGGCTGGACTAGCTCGATGGGGATTAATTTAATAACTCGCATTATACTTAGTTTTCAGATAATTGCCAATATTTTCCTCCCCGGCAGAAGGGCTCGCGGGGCGCCGCGAGCGGGTCGGCGCCGCGCTTTGACTAGCGACCCGTGAAATGGGTTCGCTAATAACCTTATATTATTATTATTTCCCTCCAAATAACTACACGAACATTAACTTTCGGCCGCTCGTGAGGTAATTTTGATGAATCTGTTGTTGCCGCTGTTTATTATAAGTTTTTATGAACTCGCTCGTTCATTATTACGTTACGGACTTTCCGATGAAGTTAGTGATGGATAAATCTTTTTTCGGAAGCCTCGCGGGACCGAAAGTAACCGGAATACCTCTCGGTCGAAACGACGTTGCCTCGGGTAACACGAACAAAAAGTCGAAGCAACGAATCGAATAATGGAGGAGCGAGCACTGTCACGTATAACCGCGCAACGTGACGCGCGCGGGAGTGTAAATTAAATCGCGTCGTCTTGCAGCGGCCTTCAGCCGGTAGCGGCGCAGTGGCTGCATTATAAACACGGGGAAACGTGTTAGAATGTTAGTTGCAGACGCCGGGGGGCGGCGGGAGGGGTTATTGGAATTGCGCAATCTCCGCTGCTTTGCCTTCAGCCGCGACGTGATGGAAGTCGCTCAGCTCTTTAAGATCCTCTCTAAAACGACTACCTCCTCCTCATCTTTCACTTTAACTAATTACGAATCGTTGGATTCCTGTTACTGCATTCCTCATCTCTTGGCGGTGTAAACTCGATTGATTTTCCTTTTGTGCTCTCGGTCTTTGTCGGTATGAATAGGTATATAAACCTACTTAGCTTCTTTCAGCTTTATACAGATTATAAAGAAATACGGCACTGACAATATTTCGTAGAAATTCCTTTATAGCGATTTCGCCATATGTACCTACTCGTAAAGCTACGACGTGGAATTTCGTTATTTGTGTTCCCGAAATAATAATTTGATTTTCAAGGCAAGAAAGGGTTAGTCGCAACTTTATAAGCAATATAATGTTATGTGAATATTGCGTGCCTCTGTGGAGGACTCGCGGAGGTCGTAGACGGCACATACGATTAATTGATCAAGGACTGGTCTACAATTGACAGGTTAATTCTTGAACTTATTTACATTTTAGTTAAATTAAAAAACATGTTACACTGTATTTAATTTAATTTAATGCTCGGAGAACATTCGGCTTACCTACTTACTCGATGAATAACTACCTGAATAGTGAAATACAGTCACAGAAATACTCGCTTACATTTTCGTGACTATTTGTGCATATTCTGTGTGCACAATAGGTACGACTTTTTCAGCATGAATGACATAAGACTTGCCTACATGGTTTTATATCTATTTTATTTTGTATCTACTCACTAAAATTTTTTTTCGTTGTAATTGTTCATATGCCTTAAGCTATTATTTATTAGTAGATTGAATTTATTATGAAATCTTACTACAAGTGTAAGGACAACTCAACACCACCACGCTGGCCAAGTGCGGATTGGCGGACTTCACACGCCTTTGAGTTTTGCGAGCAGGTTTCCTCACGATGTTTTCCTTCACCGTTTGTAGCAAGACATATTTAAATCCTTAAAACACGCTTAACTCCGAAAACTCAGAGGTGTCCTGGGATTCGAACCCGGGCACTCAATCGCACTAGCATCCACCGGGTACGGAAAACAAGAACAAAACCGATACCAACAAAAACAATACCAAATATGTAAACACAGCAGAAAACAGACGAGAAATCTTTTGATCGTCGCCAGAAATCGTCACTTAAGCCGAGATTGAACGAATAGTTTACATACTTGTATTAGCAGATATACGTTTCTTGTCATTGCGTGTCTAAAGGCGGCGTTAAACAAATGTTATATTTTATTCTGCTTTCAAAATTGTGACTTTTTCTAATCCGTTCTTAATAAATGTATGCGCCAAATGATGTCACGTAAGGCTATTTACGTCATAGTCGTTGTAATAATTAGTGTGATTGTAGTTATGTTTATATCCTTTTTTAAGAAAGACCCCATTTCCTGTATTGTAGAGCGGCCCTAAAATATTATTCTAGATTGTGTGAGCAACGCCGAGGGCGTGGCAGCGTGAACTTTCCCGTACGGCGGAGACAATTACGCATGGCAATGTGCAATTAGTCAACAGTACATCCCGCAGCCAGATGATGTGCCTTTTAATGGAGTTGGATACATTCCAACCGCGATTTCACTAAGAAACCCATTTACTTATGAATCCCGCAATTCGCTTAGCTTCTTAGGTAAACGTACGTACGTTAAGTATAGCCGGGTTGAGGCATAGACACAAACTACTACGTCACAAGCAAAAATTACTTTTACAGCATCATATCTAATTCATGCTATGTTTTAACATAAATTCAGTGTCTTTGTCGGCATTGTCATTGTACAGCAAATTCATAATTGAAACACTTCGCAACGTCGTCGCTCAAATTCTGCCGGAATTGGATTTCACAGGAAGGACTCGCGTTGTTGTGGGTTTTACGGTTGTCAGCTCGTGAGATTATTCATGAATCCTCGAGGTTCTATATTACAGTAACCCGTCCCACTGTGACGTGTAACGATGCCAGCTCTACCGGAACGTCACACAAATATAGCTTCCTCAATCGAATCCTCTCAGCATCATAATAATTAATAATGTAGGTATAAGATCCTAAACGAAATAAAAATCACAACAATATTCAAGTCTTCGGGGCATCTTCCGACGTGCGGGGATGAATCCGACGCAAATTGCATCCATTTTCTTTCCCCTTTGTGCTTTTGCACTTCACGGAAACGTCGACTCGAATAAAAGGTAACTGCCTTAGGTCTGTATCGGATGGAGCTCGCCGCTCGCAGTCACCGATCTTTTCAATTCGACTCCAGTTGTTCCTAAATTCCACCTAAACCTTGTAGCTAACCGAAGTTCTTTGAGCAATTTGAATACAGTTCCTTTGTCATGATTTTATTGAGAAACCTACTTATTTAAAATCCACTGCGCCACGCTGCTGAGATACGGTGTGCTTTCGAGTATCATTATATTATTGGAAATTGACATAAATACGAGAAGGATGAACATTGCGGACATAGAAATGCATTATTATAATAATACAGTTGTTAGATTTTAAATTTTCTTTCTTTTCTAGTTTTGATTACAATTTGCCCAGCTCTGAAAGTGGCAGTCGACATGAGGAGAGGGTGTGAATTGTTATATTATTAAGTTGGTGCGATTAATATCAAAAAGCTCATTGATAATTTTCATCAAATGGGATTGTTGTCGAACAAACAATAAGTTTTGTATAAATGTAGGATTCTTTATTCTATAACGCAAAATTTTCGTAACGAAATTTCTCATCTCAGTGTAAAATGGATAGGTCACAGAACTGCCCCGTCATCGGACCGGGGCCGGGCACGACGGGGCAGAGGGGCCCGCGAGAGATTTTGATGAGGATTGCTTAGGTTTTAAAATGTGCGTTAGTCATAATTAGTGTTACCTACATCTTTGGTTTACTACCGTCGACGGGCTGTTTTATCATGGCGATATTACTATTGTAGAATACTATCAGCATTTTGGAGTATTATACCAGCTACATTTTTTTACCTAAAATAAGTTACCTAATGCTTGAAAACGATCCCACGTAATGATAAGTGGCGATGAAGTCCAAGATGATAAACGCACTAACTTAAAAAAGCCTATTTACTCCTCTCTTGAAGATTTCCACATAATATACAGGCGAAAAAACCGACGCAGTCAAGTCATTCTAGCACTTCGTGGCGATGAAGTCCAAGATGATGTTCGCACTAACTCGAAAAAGTCTATTCATTCTCCTCTTGAAGATTTCCACATCATATCTATGTATTTCAGTAGTTTGCGAATCGGTGTATCGTAAGTTAGTCCCTACTTACGGCTGTTTTGATATTAGCTACAAAGTTGTAAGTAAGCTTTAGAATTGTGACCCATTTGCCATTATCATTAGGTCACCAAGTCACACTAACATTCGAATTTTTCTGGGTTCGATACCTATTGGGGCAAAAAATTTGAATTGAATTTATGTTGTGTACATCATAACGACGATATCGATTTACTAGACGATAAACTTGTTGTTCTACGCTTAAATCGTAGTCCGATTCCTTCTGGACCTACCATAATGTATAGGATAATTGGATTGCGTGTGAGAGATAAGAAGGGCAGGACTCAAGCGCCGAGGTTTGTGTAAGTGATTACTTCAGAACTAGAACTGAGGAAACAGATGAGTCGGCCGATTGTTCTTGCACAAAGGATACCTTCACTGTGTTTCCTAAAAGGTTTATTCGTCACACAGACAAAAGAAACGGTCTATCCTTTGCTACAGAGTGCCTTTGGGCTGGAGGTCGCTCGACCCCGCCCAGCCGCGATATTACGGGGCTCATTGTTTTGAGGATCCAATTGTGTCGAGGGTTGGAAAATTGCGCCTCCACCGACGTAAATTAAGGGCAGAGCTTGTTCGGAGATTAATTACGATTATTATGTGTTTAGTTTGTAATTTACGTGGCCTTTAAAACTTTTAGTCAAGAGATTGATATTTTCAATCGCCGGGTGACGCGTTGTGTTGGTGAGTCGTGCTTCTTTCCATTTCCCTCGCCGTAAATCTTCGGGTCGTCTCTATTTCCGAAGAGGATCTGTTATTGTACTGCGGCATTCGTACGCGCGGCTCGTGTTCGCTGTAAATCAAATGCTAAACCTCTGGCGCAGGAATCGCGCGGGCCTGAGCCGACTAATCAAATTTGTGGCCATCGTAAGCACCTGAGCTATGGCTCTCCAGGGGTCGACGGTTTCATAGATTCCATTTTCATGAAAATCTTCGCGACCTCACCGGTTCTTTTCATCGAAATGGTAGGTTTTATTCGGCGGAGCTTATTAGATTATTAATTTTTTACTTTGAGTTTGAGGTACTTTGTAACATTCTCAGCGAACATCAAGTTCTTCAAGAAGTGCAGTGGAACCGAGATTAAATCTAAAAATCTCTGGAGAAATAAATGCATTAGCGCGAGTCAACAGAGAGTAACGTTTTTACAAGACGTCAGGTCGGAGTGTTTTAAAATGCAAAGCGGAGCAGACGGCGGAGCGCTCGCGTGACGGCTGCGCGGCGACGGCGTCACGACGCGACGACGCGACGACCACGCCGTAGCGGAACCGGATAAAAATAATATAAAGATTTAAAGAGGTCAACTCTTTATTAATTTTCTATTGCTCGTGTACTTAAATTCTTACCGGCCGGAATGGAATTCACGGTTGTTAACATTCCTGAATAGACTTTAGTGAGTGGTACCTACATACATGTAATACGTTTATAAATGAAATAAACGGACGAAATGGAGTCACAATGTTTGCTACATGACTGCGGGAAGACCGCGTCCGACCTGAACATTTCAGTCACGTGTGGGCCCGCATCAGAAATGTATGGTGCGAACGTCGCCCGCATGCGAGTGACGGCCTCACAATACTTTAAGGTCTGCTGCTCGACTACTTTTCAAAGCAGACCGGTTATGAATTTGAAAGTTTAACATTTTACCTTAACATTTCACCTGTATAACTGTTTTCAGATATTTTTATTTCGATCTTAACTGCTGCTCGCACGGAAATAGTTTTAACTGATTTGTCCGTCTATCCGTGTGAGCATCACGCGGTTTTATCACTTGTACCGTGTACGTTTTACCTTGTTGAGACTGACAAGTGATAATTTAACATTTTGAAATAGTAAACACATTTGCTTCGCTTAGCTATATTTATTGAGGTACTATACTTTAGTACATAGAATTGAAATGGCTTCATCAATTATAATTTCTCAGAGAAAACTGTCACAGTTTACCTACTTAACGCAAACTTAAACTGCTAAAAGGTTTTTGCACTGAAACTCTGCTAGAGCCCCGTTGGCAGCTAGAAAAGGAAATTTCTTTCATAATTTATAACGGCACTCGCTGCAGCGCTGAGGAAGTTACAATTTGCGGCATAATTTGACCCGCGGCCGTAATCAGCGGCACACAAGAGGTGACGGAGACTGCACAAATTACATAAAGTGTCGGTGCACATTCCGCGGCCCGCCTGCAAGCGACTCTCACTGTTTCTTGCACGTAGCGCCGCTTTTATTACTGAATTACTCCAGACGCGTTTATAACTTGGAATGTTGAGACTCATAAGCTTATGAGCACGAAAATCTTGTTCGAGAATAAGAGCGGAGTAAAAAGGCAGCCTCGGTGTTCCCTAAGGCTATAATGGGGATATCTTTTAATTAAGGGTGAATAAGATTCAACTAAGTTAACTAGTACGCTTAACCATTTAGGATTATATTACCATTAACCAGCAGATGGGATTGTAGTCAAGCGTTTTGGTACTTATGATTAATGAAAAAACACATCGGAGTAAATTTCTCATCCGATTTAACCGCGAGCTATCGTGACTGAATTATTGTATAACATAATATTTTGTGTTACTTAATACTGTGCGTTACCTAATACTGTGCTGTTGACCACTGGGGAGATGGGAGATCTCAAAATAATTATAACGATTTGATGATTCTCAGTCCATGCTCAGTATTGAACTATTAAAACTAAAATATCATGCAATATCATAGCCTAGTTCGTGCAAGCAGTTCTAGCTCAGGTAGCAAGATCTGACCCAATATAACGTACAAACATTGCAAGTAAAATATAAGCTACTTTCAGTAGCGCGCAACATAAACAGCGAGAGGAAATACTTCTACTCTGGAAATATGAACAGAGTTTAACATACAAATCTAAACTAAGAAAAACATCGTGTCTTAATATATTATTATGATACTCGTAACACACAATAGCATTTCGCGGTTCCATTAAGTCTTAAGAAATAATTTGTTTAAATTATTTCATGTTAATAGCCGACTAATAAGTAGACAGTGTACCAGATTGTAAGTGGTCGTCGTCATTCTTGAACATCAGCACTAAATGCATCATCGATGCGAAAAGAAAAGAGAAAGAAAGAACATGACAAGCCTTTTGAAGGCTGACTCAAACTAGAGGATGGTAGCTAGCCAACTAGGAGCCGGCTTCTGACAGCTCTAACGACATCCTGGTCTGCCGGACCGGAATGGAATTGAGGTCAGTATTCAGGCCGTCCCAATAACGCCAAACCATCTCTGTAGACGTTATGACCATGACATTTTAGGATTTACTACCGTATTATTATTCTGTCACCTTGTCCGAAAATGACACATATGTACTTCTGTGAACTAATATGAAATTTGAATGTTCGATGGATGGAAAAAATGTTATACAATCATCGGCTCACAATAAGTGTTAAACGAAATAGGTATATGTGCGAGAAGGAACTCGCGAATAGCGGCTGAGAGATAATGTAATGTTGAGTATGTTTCGCCGGAGACAATATCATTTATTAGCAAACCCATTTCACGGGTCACTTGTCAAAGTGCTCGCCCCTCCCCGGGACCCGCAGACCACGGGGCACGGGGCCCGGGGTACGGGGCACGGGGCCCGCGTGGGTCTGGCCCGCACGCGTCGGGCACTCCTCGACTGGCAATTACACCCGATACGTAACGTGAGCTGTTCTTAACACGAGACAATCAATTGTCACGGCTGGAATGTTAAAACATTTTCACTTCGCCTTCAGAGTATGTTCAGACCTGGGCTCGCCTCTAGCCGCGACGATATCAATACAATATGAATTCAAAGCCTATTAATGTAAAAAAGGTTTCAAAGATCATAATTTTTATCAATAATAATTTTAAATAAAATTAATTTGTGCGGCGAATCAAACGTGCGTACAATGAATATTTATTTCGTACTTACAATAATAGTTTCAGTTCAAACATGATAATCTAACGTTAGTCAAAGGTTTGCACGTTACGCTCTCAAGATAGGCTCCGAGAGCCGGGAGGAGCCTTAGCGAAAAGAAAACAAAGCCTCGAGAGCAGTCTCAAGACTCCGAGCGCGCGGCCGTTGCTATCTAACCACTACACTGCGCTGTTTACGCGGCCGCGTACGGCTACGTCACGACACGTCGGAACAATGACGTGCGACGTATCGCGCCCGAGGCCGGCAAATATGGACCTCTTCAAGATAAGAACGCGTACAATGTCGTAACGTCTCCGCGGAAAAAAACGTTCTTTTCTCGCCCCGGGAGCTCCACTCGGCGCACGATGCAGAGAGGTGAAGTGTGAACTCGCTGATAAGGTCGCTGACGGTTACATGCACTGCGTCAAGTCGCCGCGGGCGCTATACACTATTGCAACGAGCACAAAACCAGTCGATAATAGACTTGCAATTTGTTTGAAACCGACGGGCACTTGACACAGTTTTCGGTAGCCATTTGATGGATCGAAACCGACTTCGTTAGTCAGGAAGAGATTTTAGTTTGTACAAAAAAGGTTGGCTTTATAACCCTTATCTGGATAAGTAAAGTTGGTGCAAATGAAATGTACGCAAACTATCCCGAGTAACAATGGGGTTAAAAATGGAGTTGAATGTTCGGCTCGTCGATACAACTGGCAACGCAGTTGGTGGCTGGGAAGTAACGTAATAAAACATCGTTTCGGAAGTTCGCCGCAAAGGAATGTAGATTACATAATTCCGGGCAAAAACCCGAAACATTCCATAGTGCAGCGGATTATGCGATATCGTCCCGAGACGGGCCGCGGCGGCTAAAAAATAAACGCACAAACTTTGCTTGTAATTGAAATCGGCCAACGAACTCCGAGGATCCCGGAATTTAAGGATCCCCATTTCCATTTACACAGATCTGCGGTGTAAATAACTTGGAGCGTGATGGAATAAATTTAGGCTACGCATGACCTTGCGCCGCCGCGCCGCGAGCCCAGTCAAACATTTTTACACAGTTTTGCAGTTCAGAGCAAGGGTGTTTTATAGCGGAGCTGGCAGAAAAGTATGGATATGTTTTAAGCAATTTATGTATATGAAGTGATGACGGAGTGAGCTTACCTGCCTACCTACCTGCAGGAGACCGCCGACCACCGGCCACAGACATCAGCCATCGGCCGACTTAATGATACAGTTTCTCAAAGTAAACAGTGACTAATTTCATCCCGTTTGGTTTCTCACGCTCTTGACTCACGTCATTCTACCTCTAAACTATCGCTATGATTGTGAATTCATAGGAATTTATTGGTTATTAATCGGCTCTATAATTATTGCCAAAATGTCATTATGCTACGGATCAATATGTTAATAACATCGGTTCATTGAAATAACCAGTTTCCCGTCCAGTTCCGGTACATTTTATTTGATTATGGTTTATTAGAATTTCAATACACAATAGGTTTAACAGTCATAATGATTTCAAAGTGGCTTAAATATTATTATATTTTGTGTAATATTATGTCCCTAAGCTTTTTATTCAGCTATTACGTTTGTGGCGCCCTATTTTACATCGTTTTTCAATATTAACATGGTGGACTGGCTACTATCGTGCTAAATGGGGATTTTTATACAATGTATCTGTGTTTTTATAGAATCAAATGCGCCGCAGTCAATCTATGTACCCAGTACACACTTAAGGTTTGGGCCCAGTGTCAGGAGTGTCGCGCGGGTAAGTCAATTTACCACGATATTGTTTGAAAGGTTTTTCGGGAGCTTAGCTTCAATTTATGGCTCCGGCGGCGGCTCACGGCGGTTAGGGCGCATTCAAGTAGAACGCTGATTGCCGGCGTCGATCTGCCAGCGCTTATCGGCGCTTATCCGCGCAGGTAGTCGGCGCAGGCAGTCTCTATACTTTGTGCCGAACCAGC
>DWJQ01000439.1:0-14447 GCA_018248915.1 Hesperia meskei straton | reverse complement strand
CCTGACCGATTTCGATGAATTTTCCCAGGAAGATAGTTGATGACGTACCTTCTTCCCCACTTCCCTGGTTCGCGATACAAACGAATTCCACGCGGGCGAAGCCGCGGGCAAAAGCTAGTAATATATAACAACGAAAATGAATGATGGCTACAAATTAGTATACGTATAAGTAGGTAGTGAGTGACTAAATTGTATAACCGCGTTGGCAGAGATCCTGTCTGTGAAGCGAGTGGTCCCGGGTCCCGGGTTCTGATTTGGGCCGATTAATGACTAAGTATACTCGTGTTTTGCTTGGATATCTTACTTATCAACACACAAGTTGTTGTTTCTAAAACGCAAGGTACGGCTACGGCGTGGTTATGAGTGTGTTTATTATTATTGTGAGTCGATTTGTTCAGGTATTGAGGACTCTCTCAAATCGGCTTGTAAATTCTCATTTGATATAGCTGCATAATATCCGCACACAGATCAATTCTAGTTTTCAAACTTGTGAGCGGATATTTTTAATAAAATCCATTTGAACTTGGATATTTGAAATATAAGATATAGATAATAACGCGGAATAAAATCAACGAGCTTCGAGAAGTTTATGGCATTACGCAATTTACCTCATGCTGACACTAACAGGATATGCGCATTACGGGTTGACCTCTAGAGCCATCACGCGATCGCGTATACTTACATCGCAAATCACGATTCCCTTACTTTAATGCAAATCGTTACCATTGTCGTGTGACTCGTGCTCGGTCGCCACGTCGCCGCGTCGTCATCGTGCGGTCGTCGTGTCGGCCGACGACGTCGACGGTAGGCCGGTGCGTGAGCGCGCTGTGAACCATTACTGATATAAAGATTAAATCGAAAGGTAACACGGTGTAAACAAACCTCTCCGGTCATATCTTTGTGTTGTAATACCTAATAATAGGATTGAGATGTATTTTGTTATTTGTATACCAATGTAATGTCAGCAGTGATAGTCATGTAGTTTGATTGTTCGAATCTTTATTTTCCACCATAGCCACGATCTTCAGTCACGAAGGATCGACCAGAAAGATTGATTAGTAAATTTGTATGTAATAATCACTACCTTATGGACTATGACCTGTACCCCACAAATTGTGAGAAGAGAACCGTGCCAGTAGGCCAGTTATGAATTGTAACGATGTAATGATTCCGACGATGATGATTCCGGTGTATCTCTGTTATTGCATTGTGACTTGTGAGAGAGGTAAATAGGTAGTAAGGTTGATAAAATAGATATCTGCCCTCTATTGTACTATCTCTATGGGTAGGTAATGTTCGTATAATAAGCATAGATAATAAGTGACTTGTTACCGCAGATTAATACTCTTTTAATGTATGATTGCTTATGGTATATTCGCAATGTTGCACGGTTTTATCTCGGTTTAATAAAGTACCTAGTTTATTAAATTCTTTCTCTAGGTACCTATTCAAAATAAGGATAGCTTCGATTTAAGCTACGTATGTGTGCGTTAGCCTTAGGGTTAACGACTCTGCAATGGTCTTCGATTAAACCTATATAATCTATGTAAAGTTAATAGTTCAGTGCGCCCAACTTACCTTAATCTGAAATGGCAAAAATTGGAACTAATGAAAAGTCATTCATAAGTACGTTGTGTTCATTCACCTGTCAGTTACTAGTGTGCAATGATTGGTCATATGAATGTCAAATGCATCCGACAGCGCCTCTTTCGTTTCAATCTTAAGTTGGGTTTACTATATCTAATTATTAATGTCATATTGCTGCCAATATAAGCCGCGGTCAAAATAGTCCGTTATGTCCGTTATTTTTATCTACTTGGTATGTTATCTAATTTGTGGTATTAATCTGTAGGCATTATTTCAAACACTGTTACAGTCCGCCCAACTTATCTCTGAAATGGCAAAAATTGGAACTAACGAAAAGTCATTCATAAGTACGTTGTGGTCATTCATCTGTCAGTTACTAGTGTGCAATGATTGGTCAAATGAATGTCAAATGCGTCCAACAGCGCCTCTTTCGTTTCAGTCTTAAGTTGGGTTTACTATACATATATTCGTTTGTAGTAGAGGAGAAAAAAAATGGCGAAAAAAAACTCCTAGGCATCTTTTAAAAGATCACTCACATCTACCTACAGTTTTATACGTAACTAGCAGGAGCGGAACTGGTCGCGGATGGCTACTTCCAAGCATCCTTGTCATTTGAATATTCATCGACTATGTAATACCCTTTCTATATTAGTCGCGTTTTGACATGTTTTTTAAACTATAATCCGTTCACATTCGATATTGAATTCGTTTTAATGGGACCTCACCCATATGCCAGTTTTTGACCCCTGTGATTAATGTTTAAAGTAGATCATCAGCTCAACCCATCACGGCCCACTATTGAACACGGGTCTTTTCTCAGAATGAGAAGGTTAAGTCCATAGTCCACCACACTGGCCTAGTGCGGATTGCCGGACTTCACACATCTTTAAGTTTTGCGAACTGTCCTGCATGCAGGTTTTCTCACGATGTTTTCCTTCACCGTTAAAGTAGATTGACGTCGAACATTTAAAATGTCTTAAGTAAATTTGGCTTACACGTTAAAATTAACTGTGAACACACGTCATAAATTTGTTTTTAGCGGGGAGTGGCAATTCCATATTCTCTCCGACTCTATATTATATGACGCGTAGCAATAGTTCACTTTAAAATCAATAGTAGCAAGGAATCTCGGGTTTGCTTCCCGACTGGAGCAGATATTTATATGAAAGGTAAAGTTTGCTCTCGAGTCACGGGTCTAAGTTATTTGTCTTGTCCACGCCATCAGCAATACAGATAACCTTAGTGCGGGTATAGTAGTATACAGATAATATAATGTAGCATGTACACATTTGCCTTGCTCTCTCGGACTCGGACTTATTTCTTATATACATATATAAGATTGAAAATCATTGTTATTTGTTACCTTTTCACAGACTCACATAAAAAATGAACATCGGAAAATCGTCAGGAAAAGGTTTACTTACTGAACCCTTCCCTTCCCCTACCTTTTCTATACTGTGCTATGCGCTTGGAGTTGGATCGATGGACTCTCGACGAGCCACAGCAAGCGTGTACGGTGTAGGTACGTGCAACATTAGGGTGTAAACGTTTAATATTTATTGTTATTATATTTGTAGACAGTAACGGTATATGGTAAACAAGCATCCCTTTGCGCCCTCTTGGATGCTAACAACGCTCGTATCAAGCCATTATCATCTTAATGTTATGCTCACTTGTAATTACTCTACTCGTACGTAATTGCTTTCTCGCTATCCTCTTAAATAGTCTATTAACAGACAACTTCCAAACACAACGACTAATTAATTTCACTGCTACGATGTTATTATGCTGTCCTGTCCATATTGGATGGAAGAAAGCGTATGAATATTAATTTACCCTCACGGTGCAGCGCGCTGGGCGGACGAGTTAATGACATGAAATTCATGCTATTGGAAGTCATTGCTCTATGGATCCGATTCCAACGGTAATTCTGTATGACAGTATCTTTTACTAGGGGAAAATAAGAAGTAATCGGCCACCGTTTAGTAATTAGTCACTTGAGATTTTAGATAAGAGCTTTATAACAAGGAAAAGTGAATTAAAATGACAGATACATAAAAAATATCAAAATAAGTTCACCCAGTCCAAATTTATTACGTAAAAAAACTTTTGTCAAATTGAGAACCTCCTTTTTATGAAGTTAGTTAAAAATTAACTTATCATCACCATGTCACTAAACCCATAATTATACAAAATGTTAAGTCCGTAAAGTACCTACATAGAGATAGAGTGGTGTGGGCAACATGTGCAATATCTGCACAAATTATTTAAATATTGACATAAGAATCCTAACAAGAAATAAAATGATTCTCTATAGGAAAACCCTGACGAAGAAGCAAACAAAAACAAGCAAAAACAACTCAACATGAACCGGGGAACTCGTTAATTTTCTAATCAGGAATCTGAAAGCTTGTCTAAAACGAAACAAGCAAAAAACGAACAATTGAAATCTTATAAAAGCGTCTTAAGATACGAAAAGCAATAAATAATATCTGTGACGGGAACAAACGGACAGTTCGTTGAACTCTACGTGTTACGTATAGAAAATCCGTTTGGGCGCCAACGCGACGATCGCAGCGGGCGATTCGGATCTGCACATAACACTCATGTCCCTAGGCTATTATTATGTACTCTAGCATATCGATACTGGATTTAGTTTAGTTATTTGCTTGCAATAAATGACCCGTGTCAACGTCTGCGAGTGATTAATGAGAGATCCTTTTTAAGAAAATCTTTGCTTGCGTACAGCCAATTCAGAGACGCTTGTTAACATTCTAATTGATTCTATTCCATGATTTACTATGTTCGGTATTATGTATGGAGTATGGGGTAGTGATTGATTGGTTTGTAGTAAGTTGGCAAAAAGTAAAGCAATGATAACCTAAAAGACTGATGTTTTTTTATATAGGTACCTACAGCCATTTTTATATAACGCCAAGTTTTATACCTAAATATTTAAAAAGTACCTAAGTATCTAGTAATTACTAGCTTTGGGAAAAACCGTGGGGAAAACTTTATTACCTACGGCTTTATGTTTAAAACTATTATTTTTTTATATGAATGTATAAAAAGTGTTAGGTCACGGAGAAAATTATAAGCTCCGATTCCGTATATTTTAAACATGTCTAGTCAGGCCTTCAATAAACTTAATTTAGTTAAAGACCAAAGTTTAGATAACATACGATGAAAGAACAGTGAGGTGTTAAGATGAATGTTTGACGAAAAATAAATAGGTTACCTGATAGTAGAAAATTCTCCGCCGCTTATGAATATAAATTACGCCATGAAAATAACCAATGATACAAATAGCCGAAAAGATAATCCCTTTTTACATTTTTAAGAAACTCATGTCAAACTGCTAAAGATGCCTGAGAACAAAATAAATTATTAACTATTTACAAATAAACCGTCAACATCGACAAGTAGAGAGAGATATCGCAAAAATAGGATAAATGTGACCAGGCAACAAGTATAAGCTTTCGAATGAAAGAAGACTTATCATACTCGATTTATTCAGTAAAAGGTTATGATGTAACGTAAAAAAATACAATCGAACTATCGAACTTAAAACGTCCTCCATTTTTTTAAGTAGGTTAAAAATAAAAATGAAACCACGAAAGACAAGTTGATAAAAAGTTTTATTTTGCCGCACAGGCACATATTTATTTTCTAGACGTTTGTAGCCTCTGTAAGGGCATAGTAAACAAAGTCCAGGCTTTTATCTTAATACGGTAGACGTTAAGATTTGTCGTAAAGCTTCAGGCGACTTAAATACCTCCGAAATCGAGATTACCCACAAACTTCTCTGATTTGATCTAATAGCAATTGTACTGGGATTAGATTCCACCAAAACCAAATTCAGGACAGGATTCAAATTCGGTTTTGGCGATTGGGAAACAGCGTTCAAAGTTGTGGTTGCTGGTTGCTTAATATTAATTGAGAAGTCGACATCTTCACTTCAGTTTAACGAATTATCAATAAAGTTCATGTGCGTGAGTATTGAAAAATAATTACACTAATCGTAGTCGAAACCGATTTTTACAATAAAATAACTTCAACAAGACAACTAATAATAACTCATAAACTATACGTCAAAATACAATTGATTTCGAATAAAAACTAATGTCCAATTAAGAAAGTTCACTTTTCTTTAAAGTCGGGTAGAAAAAAATTTAATCAATCAGTTTGAAAAGTTATCGAGAGTTAGATACCGAAAATATTTAAATAAAACATTTCTTACACCAAATGCCTAAATTCACAGTCGATTTTAGAAAATATGTTTGCTTGCCCGACTGCTAAAATCCTATTATTATGCATAAGCGCCATCGCAATTAAACTGGCTAGGTACCTAGAAGAAACAGTAGTACTTACGACCTGAGACCAAGTTAAAGTGACCAGTAGGAACAAACTTCGCCACCTATTACTACAGTACCTGCTACTACGACCTACGACTACGTACTTCTGTACAATCTGACAGCAGCCTTGTCCATAGTTCAGCAGGAAGCAAAGGAAACCGTCTAATTTCTTGAGTCCATGACCTAAGAATATTTACGAGGTATCTATCACATCAATATCTATCTGCCTCGTTCGGGATTTTAGTCCTTTCGGAAGGCTACCGAGGGCTTACTATTATCAAAACTTATTTGATTTAACCGAACGAACCTATACCTATAGTACAACCTGTACAACGGATAATGTGAAACCAATTGAATTTCCGTTTCAAAGTGGCAAAAGGAGCTGATCTATACAAAAGCATAAATATCAAATCTAATTCCATTTAGTTTGTTCTTTATCATTGTCCAAAGAGATCTGAGATTCGTTTCTTGGTATCTTACTATAATATTATAACAATGAACTCGTTTTGTCCATTCACTTTGACTAACATCTGAAAGGCTTAAGAAAATCTAAGAATTCAAAGGCTTACATTTATATCTAACGTATAAGAAGAATAGTTTTTATCATAAACTTTGAAAGACACTACCGTTGATTTAATTATCCCTGTATTCGAGCTTGGGTTATTAAGACCTCATTTGACGGTATAATTTCAGAAGACAATAATTTGGTGTACTTTAAATGCTTGAAAGTTAAACCGATGTCAGTTTGTTCCGCAAATTAGAACGGGGTATAAGGTACCGCGAAATTTTTTCAATTGTCTTATTTCATTCCTAAGTTGTTAGTTGGTATATGTTGAAGAAAACAGTCTTTTTAGTATTATTATCTAGCTACTTTCTGAAAATTGTTGTACTTACTCTCTATTGTATAATAGCGAATCAATCAAATAAATAGTGGTGCGTGGGAATGCGTTTATCGACGAGGAAAACAGTCTCTATACTTTGATGTCCCACAACATCGTTCAAGTATTTTCGAATCGGAATATTAAATTCATTTATTACCCAACGTCGTAAGAAAGCACTAGTCAAGTCATTGAAAATTAAGTTTTGCAATTAAGTATTAAATTACTTTGGTGTATGATTAAAAGCTCGTAATTAAATTACCAAACTCGAGCGTCGGCGACTATACCTAATAGATAATTGTATCTACCTATTAATTAATTATTATTATAATATATTAATTTATCACATTAATGATTAATTATCGAGTCTCACACTCGAGCATTTAATTACTTGCTTTTAATCAGGACAACTGCGACATTTGACATTTAAATACATTTTAACTGATATTAAATAATTTGTCTAACGCTATATCACATTGTTAGAGAATAAATGAATTTAATATCATGATTGGAAATACATAACCACATTGTGTAATATCAAAGAAGACATCGAAACGATATGACGAAATAATAAAATTACGAGTACCTAATAGCAGAAAATTAAACTTGACGCGTGTGTTATTGGTATATAATGAGGAGAAATATGCGATAAAGGAAAATGGATTTTAATATGTAGGCGGAATATGAGAGTGGCTGGGGGGCTGCGACGCTTGCGGCTTGAAGCGCCTAATATAACTAAATAGCAATGTTGCGTACGATTTACAACGAGATATATTCTGAATAGAAGTACGCTAGCGCATATGAGATGCCAAGAACATAATAAAATTGAAAGATTCATCCAAAATACCCTCTGGTAATCAGAGGGACTTGGAGAATCGTGCCTCCGCGCCGCCAGCTGGCAGCTTGGCTGTGCCCCCAAAGTCAATGTAAAACGTTAAAGATTTTTTATATTCATAATGGTCAGTGGTTACTATAAGATGGTGTTAGCTCAGATAATTACGCAACAACTTAAGACGGAAGGTCCCATAATTAGGGATTGAATCAATTCATAACCGACTTGGTATTTTAAGGATTTCACAACTTTTTACGGTAGAAGAACTTCAGTTGTGAGAATTGGTTTTTTTGAAAAGTAGGTATTGTTTTTTTTTAATTGTCACATAGACAAAATTTGTAAAAATAATATTTTTACTTTATAAATTTCTAGGTCACGACATGGTCACGACAAACCAAATATTGTTACGTCTCCATTTTTTGTCTTGAATCATTCAAGCGACCTGAAAATTGCTTTTCGGATCACCCGTGTGAAATAAGATTCATCCATAAATTGGCTTAATTAAATTTATTAAATCACCAATTAATCAACACTAATTAACAATAGACGATAATTTGACGTAACTATATTATTATATCATGAGCGATAATTATACAATTATTGTCATAATTGCCTAATTTAATTACTACTAGGGCATCATAACCGGATGTCCGGATATCCGCCGAAAAATATCCGGATAATAGAAGACTTATTATCCGGATAATTCGGATAAAACGGATAGTAATTTTAAATTATATTTAAACAATTCAGAGAAATTTTGTATGCTTATACAATTACGAAAATATAATACTTTAAATCTTTAATTGGCTATTTGGAGGACGCCTCTGCAACCTCTACCAAATTTTTCATAGTATTATGATTCAAAAAATTGTTTTACCGAATTTCCAAGCCACCTTTTTATTTTAGCCTACGCCTGGGAAGCATTGGCAATTCCTCTGACGTTGTACCCTTCCAAAAACGACAGTTCATCAGAACCGCCCAATGTTGAGGTTCGAGGAAACTTTAACTACCAGCAACTGAAGGTGGTCAAAGGATTATATGGTTCCATTTTAAAAGTAGAAAGCCAAGATTAACTTCTCATGTCGATAAACTAATAATCTGTGTTTTTTATGGCTTTGAATCTCACACGATTCAGAAGATTCAGTATCTTCCCATTGAAACATTACCCGAAATATAGAGCTCACGTTCAGATAGTCTTTCATCCATATAGTCCGGAACACTCGGCAGTATCTCTCTACTATGCTGTCTTCTGCATATTTCGATGTTCGGTAAAAGCATGAACATCGAAATGTAGTTGTAGAAATAGAGTGGCGGCCAGAGTCTTGAAGAAACGACAATGTGGAGGAAAGTTTGCTCAAGAAGTCTTTCGCCGTTCCGATAAGGCCCAGGGAATTAACAAAGCGAGAGCTTCTGTACATTGTAATTGTCCTTAAGAAGGAAGTTTGTTTTTGACATGCAATAAGACACAAACTAAATATAATCTCCATAATCTTACAGAGTAGCGAGGTAATTGAAATTAGCCAATAATTACTAACATAGATAAGATAGTTCCTTTATTTAAAGACATGCGACGCGCTAACAAGCTTCCAGGATTTTAATAATAATCCAGTTTTGAAACTAACGCAGAATAGACGTTTTAAGTATACACTTTTAGTACATTATTTGGAATACCATCAAGACCACTGGCTTTTTTCACGTGTAGACACTGTAAGGATTTGAGAACCTTTAACAGTCCCTGTCCAAGTGCACACACTTATAAACAAACTAACTGACTAACATTCTAACATAATTTCTAACTGGACTTACCATCCTAGTCTCTAAATTTAGTCTGTTCGGTCACAATTGTCATGGGTGACCGCGTGAGAGTGGTGCTGATTGCTCGTTTTTTACACCTTGATTCCATTAAAAATCTCTTTCTCAATAAACCGAATCTGTCAGAGGTACCCTAATGAGGTGTTAGTGGAGGTAATAACGTATATTTCTTGCATCCATACAATACCTGTGGCAACAGACACGTGGTTGATTAGTCACAAAATTTCGCACCAAGATATTTGGATGTGACCGCGAAATTCAAGGTTTTCTGCTTCGCACTTATATCCGGCACTTTGCAAACTGATGTATAAACCCGGAAAAAAATATGACACCAAGTCTGGCAGTTATGTTTAAAAACAGTTTTCAAAATTTTTCTTCGAAAAAGATCAACCGATGTTTAAGTACTGCGGATTTGAGAGATTATGGAACTAAACGTTACAGAATTTTGGAAGTTATTTGACATAAACATAGAATTTGCAAAAAATCTAAATTCAGTGGAAGTCTTTCAAATGCCGTCAACCGCAATTCAATTGGTCAAGCCATCAAAAAATTATGAGACGTTTACATATACACACACACATATATGTAGACCATCGCGGGGATACCTAGTCAGAATAATTTCCTAAAATCCCAAAACATGGATATCTGATGAAGACTCGACTTTTGGAAGTTGAAGTGTATCTCACTTCACTTCACAATAACTTCAAATTTTCGATAATTTTGAATTTTCTTAAGAGGAAGTCTAAAATACTTAAAGGTTTACGATTCCTTACACTATAGGTAACAAAGTAAAAATAATACATACTATGGTTGATTTTTTTAGAAAAACATTGACTATCCGAATTATCCGTTTTATCCGGATAATATTCGGATAGTAAAATTAACTATCCGTACTATCCGGATAGTAAATTCGGGCGGATAATTGAATGCCCTAGTTACTACATAATTACGCCCGCCCTCGCCTCGCCTCGTTTTGGTAAACCAGTAGCTTCTTTATTAGCCACATTCGGAAATTATTAGCCGTGATTCCTTAAACTGAATTCACCTTTTTTATTAAATTTATAAACCGACTAAAATAAAATAAAGAGTATTTGCTACCTGAAGCTGACATTATCCGTTAAACCATTTTAGAGATTAATGCCAACAACATCAGGGAGAAACGTTCAAACACAGATACAGGTTTAATAATTGGAAATATAGATTATAAACGACATACATAAGCCTCTACGTAGATACATCTACGTTTATATAATGTAACGAGTAAACTAGGTTACATCAAGCTGTCACATCGTAGGTTTTAATATGTATGTCTCGCACGAACGCCTCCAGGTATCTTTGTGAGATGTCCCGATTTCACGGAAATGTTGACACGTCCTGATTAATTCCTGATAGAAACGCCGATTGTGCCATTTTTGCACTAACCTCAGATATTAGGTATTACTTATATCGAGAATTGTCCGAAAAACGATATCTTTATTAAGTATACCTATTATGTACTATTTAAGTAGGTATATAGTATCTATATAATAAAAAGAATCGCAAAATCCTTTGTAAGCGCAAAAAACGAAAACAGCTGTGCCGTTTTGGTTTTTAAGTTATGATCGATATTATAATGAAGACAAGGTTTTTATGGACGATTTTTTTAAAGTAGGTATACCAAGAATGTGGGGATCGAAGGGATCGTTCTCATAATTATCATAATTAAGGTAATTATCATCATCATTAGAGATATTGAAATGCGCCATCAATATTGTACGTGGTGAGCATTTACTAATATGACACACAAAATTAAGGTCCAAAGTAACCCAGGTTGAATATTCAGCGTAGAATATTACCTAATCACTAAGTTTCCCGACGCTAAGCCAGGGCAGGTCAAGTAGTAATTAATTATATCTACAATTTAGCGATTTTGACTTTTTATGTTTTCAAAACGAAATTTCCGGTTATTCAACCTTCGCTCCGTATTAAATCTCTAACCATAATGAAGGATAACATTAGCAAAATAAATAAAAAGCGTTGTGATCGGTTGGTCGAACGCACCCATAATAATGTCACCTGTATAAAAGAAATTATGGAATTAAAATAGCAAACATAGGATAGGAGAACACAATAGGTCTTAATAAACGTAGCGTAAAATGATTCCAATTTTAAAATGTTTTGTCTTTATCGTATGACTAGCTGTTGCCCGCGGCTTCGCCCGCGTGAAATTCGTTTATATCGCGAACCGGGGAAGAGGGGGGAGGGGGTACGTCATAAACAGCTATCTTCCTTGAAAAATTCATCAAAAACTTTGTTTTCGTACAAACTTTCATCCCCTTTTTCAAGCCTTTAGGGAATTGATTTTTGAAAAAAGTAGCCTATATGTGATTCTGGGTCTTCAACTATTTTCATTCCGAATTTCATTCGAATCGGACCGGTGGTTTAGCCGTGAAATGTCACAGACAGACAGAGAGACTTTCGCATTTATAATATTAGTATGGATTCTCTAAAGTCAAGGGTAAGGAAAAGACAAACACTTTTAAACTTGGAGTAACTTTACACCACGTTTATTAATAGGACGGTAATTGTTTACATAATAATGACCTAAACTTAAGTTTTGTATTGTTTCGTCAAAGTAAAATTTCACTTTATGAACATTTTCTCAAGTCAAAGTTATAAAAATCAAGTGTGCAAAGGCAAGTGACAACACGACATTAGGGTGTTAAGTAGAGCCTGAATTCGCAATGTTGTTTCGTCGTAATTTCCATCTGTCATGGGACGACCCAAATTTATTTGGGCCGAGAAGCTGGCATTCATTATGTATTATTACCATTAGAATCACTTTATTACGATTAGGACGTCATTGGAATGTGTTACAGTCGGTCTCTCCGTAATTAAGGGTGTTTGTTTTGGGACTAACAGACACATTGTATGACTTATCTGTATCTACATAATATAATAAATCTGTAATTGTTCGCTGTATGAAGATCTTTCCTAACACATTAAAACTCAAAACAAAGATTTTTAGATTTATGATTCTGTTCTAATAGGAACAAAATAATTAATGTTTATTGTAACGTTTCTGTGTTATACATTCCATCCATTAGGTATACCAACAGATTCCTCCTGTAGGACTATTAAGAAGCGTTATCTATTTATTTACAAATTTAATGTGAAGGTTCTCTTTTTTTGGGCCAATAAGCATCGGTAATGCATTTAGTGTGAGTTATATCTTTGGAAGGACGTTACCTCTTACAATTAGGCGTCTCAGCTATTTACCAGGTATTGACATACAAGCAATACCTACCTAGATGATTTATCAAAGACCCACTGTCATTTATTTACTTATAGTTCTTTTAATTTAGTATACCTATTACAACGGTTTTTAAACTTTTAATGAATAAACTTTGATACAGTACCTACTTAATAAGTTCAATCGTAACAAAGACTAATTAGAAACTGTTAACTAACTGCGAAGTTTGTTGAACACGCTCTGGCGCAATTATTTATCAGTGTTTTGATAATTATTCGGTTAAAGTGGCAGATGGTTACATACTTTGATGTTTTACATTATACTCTCTTCGCGTTCAATACGGAATTCGTTTAAATGTTAACCCACACAAATATCAACTTTCCGTCCCCATGTTTAAGGTTTTTTATAGGTTGAACATAAGAATTTGAAATACCTTCGGTAGTCCAATATTCAACCCATTAATTTTATTGGAATTGTATTTATCACACTTCAAGGTTTATAAACAAAATTTTAAGACAACCCAATTTTAATTTTCCTTTGTTTACAATAAAACCTGGATCTATTGCGAAATACCTTTGGTGTCGAAATTAATTTTCAAGAAGGAAATTGCTGTCCAAGCCTGAATTATCTAAGAATCATCAAATATAGATCAAATGTAATTACCGGGCTGGAGATTAAAGCTTATTATTATAAGATTTTCATACGAATTATATTAGCACAAATTTCAGAAACAATATTAAAAGGAAGTTATTGCTTAAACGAACTTACTCACTAACGTTCGCAATATTCTTTAGAAGTAACGTACCTAAGTTATGCACCTTACTTGCGTCAGTTTCTTATTTCAAGGGCATGCATAAATAAATATAAAATTGAATTACCTACCCTTGCCTTAACTTTCTAGTTAGCTGTTGATCATCAGTGTTTGCACAGCTCTTCATTGATTAAAGCTAAGAAATGATTAAAGCTCAATTTTCTAGCAAACAAACCCGTGTCATTTATTTTCTTTCCCGGTCCATTCATTTAGGAGCTACGATGCCTCATATAAATACACATAACACACACAGAGACACACCAAAATTATAACACCGCTCTTTCTGACTCGGTGGTGAATAATAGAAATATTCAAAGTAAAGGATTATACGCAATCTACTAAGGCATCGTTTTCGGTCATATTGGGGAGACTTAGAATAATGAAGCCACGCCAGCAGAGCAATATATCAATTATCATAAGAGGCCATTTACCATTTCCACCGCCATAATAATTGCTTTAACAGCAATTGTATTCCGGATAGGAAGGCTTGGATTACACTTTTTTAGAGACGACCAACATAAATAGGCGATTTTTTATCCCGGAATTTCCGCGGGTTCGCGATTTAAGTGGGAAAAACTCTCATGCGTAGACGCGACTTCCTAGTCGCGGTCACTGCTAGTTTTTAATAAAATAATAAGACTATGTAAGCCGTTCTAATTGAATTAAATAAATAAATAAATGTAGGTATTTAGGAGTCATCGAACCATAACAAGTTTCTACATATTAGTACCACCGCTGGATAACATGCTCTTGGGACAATATATTCATTACGTTCAATAGATACAAGCAGTCCAAATATTAATTACTTACCTCTCAAAAGGACCTCCATACTAATTTATACCTCTTATCCTACGGGAACAGATCCATTACAGTTTTTCAGATGAAACGTCTGTAGTATTGATGGGTTATAAATCATTTCTGTGCCGATTTAACCCCCCCC
>DWJQ01000438.1:0-14453 GCA_018248915.1 Hesperia meskei straton | reverse complement strand
ATCTTGGCTGTACAAGTTCGGGATGCGGCGATGTCTGCTTTCTTTATTATTTCTTGAGGGATTTTATTATGTATGTATTATATTGTATAAATCATGTTATGAATACGTAACATATGTATTAAACTCATAATAAAATATTTGGTTGTCAAGTTCATTACAAAATAATTCTAAATATCATTGTAACATGATTTATTGCGTTATTAAATATCTCTATTAATCGTTTTAATTCGTTAATTCATTAATTTCCATTGCCGGATATCGATCAATCAATGTTTTATTATACACGTAGATTTGTGGGGCAAAACTACAATTAACTTGACAATGACCGATAGTTAAGACAACTATCTACGATGTAACTGTTAATGTAAAATACTAACTCGATAACTCAACGTTACATCGCCTTTTCTGATTTCACAGAAAATTTCGTAAAGTTGTGATAAATATTATTACCTCCTCTAGTTTGTATGGTAACACCTGAGGACATAAAGCTAGCCATACACGCTAGAGTTTACCTCACAGGGTTGTCTATACAGCTAAACTTGACAAATAAACTTGAGCTACGTGAGTGGACGCTCTCACAGATGTGCAACATACTCGCTCAAGTTTACCTGTTCAAACACCAGCTCATCTTGAGTAAACGTGAACAATTTTCTTCCGCTAGACTCTTCGCAATAAGAAGAACAACATCGCCGTGAAAAAGGTGAAACAGCTCAATACCGTGTTAGCTTCAAAGCAATCCATAATACAGGCCGCAGTTGAAAACTCTGTCGGATCGGAAAACTTTACAACACCTTTGATTTTTATGTGAATAATTGACGAATGAGCAGACTGGCTACTTCCAGTAGCAGACTGGCTACTTCCAGTAGCAGATTGGCTACTTCCAGTAGCAGATTGGCTACTTCCAGTAGCAGATTGGCTACTTCCAGTAGCCAGTCTGCTAGGCTAATTATACATCGATACAGTAGGCATCACCTTAGCGTTGCCGGCCAAAGACAAAGGAAGGGGAAAGAAAGAACTGACTTTGAAACTCCTAGTCGCAACATGACAAATTAGCGACTACCCCAACCGAGAGAATAGTTAGTCAGCTAGGCATTAGCCCAGTATAGTAACCTCTATTGTGGCTTTAGCCTTATTTCTAAGCAGATGGCGATTTTTCGCCTCTTAAAACAAGGTCCAACGCTGATTTATGATATTGCGTGAGAAATATAAGCCGAGGAGTACTCTAGGCTGCCCCAATACGTTCAAAAGTATATTCAGACATTTATAACAATAAAAAAACTTCATTAGTTTCGTGTTTCTTTCATTAAGATCACTTGTCATAATCAACAAGAACGTAACGTGTCACTAGACAGTCTTTAATTCCACACTCGAGCTCGTAACATTCTGAGACACGGACGTAACTTCTCGCTAATGGCATACGAGACCTCTTGGGACTCGTCCGGGAACGATTCTGTTTGCATTCCTCCAACACCGCATCGGACGTATTGCTTCCATTTGTTCTTTCAATGGCTTTTAATTCAGTTCCCCTGATTCATTTGCCGCGGTCTCCGGATGTGTTTGTTTTATGGTTTCTACAAGAGATTTACTCGTTACTTGTTATTCATTTGCTTTGTGCTGAACCGACGCAAGCTTTGATGCAATCGTTGATTTTAGTAGCTGTATGTACTGTAATAAAGATTTAAGTTTTACGATCAGGTATCAGGGTCCATTCAAGATCTACATTTTATGTTTAATGTTAATGTAGATTTCATTTTCAACGATTATGTTTAGAAGTTGCAGATATGGTTAATCTATCCTAACTTTCTTTCGTTTCTTTCGTTTTCTTCTTGACTTAGTTGACTTTGATATAAGTAAAACTTATCCTTACCCTACTTACATACGTTAGTATGCTCAAGATTTTAACACCCTCCTTAATCATCAATCATCATGCTAATCCATCTAATACCTTCATATTGATCATCATCCTGAGAGATTGGATACAACTTCGTTTTGATTATTTCCCATTGACATGCAAAAGCCTTAGGTATGTACCATAATTGTTTTGTCTATATATAGATTTCGTGAAAGTTTCAATTAACATAAGATAACCTTTAAGAAGTCTCTGAAATAATTCTATAATTAAGTTTACTTGTCCTAAAAACATCGCGATGAAAGAGGAAAATTAATATTGTCTTAAATTCAATTGAATTTGGCTTTAGTTTGTCTTAAAGGTCAATTACCGTTCCGCAATCACCAGATAAATAGCCATTTAAAATTCAAATCTTCATTGTTTCTGTAGAAACGCTACGAAAAAATAGGATATATTAATAGGTGGTAGTACCACTGTCTGCCTACCTATAGTAAGTTTTGTACAGTGTATGTTTTTAAAGCAATTGTCGAAAAAGGTAAGAACCTGGTTTAAATTTTAGAAGCGACCATCTCAGTCCTCAAGGGTAGCGCTTGAAACCGAATCAGAACATCATTCTTCTAACACTACATTACTGACTGGATAATTACTTATAACAACAATAAATAGGACTAACTATTACCAAAAGTTTCTTTCCCAGTCCTTGTACCTCCTAATGAACTAACCATAGCCTTGCTCTTTATCGGTTACAGGTGCCGTGGCGGCAGAGGAAATGTGGCGCTGCGTGCTTGTTTGCCAACTTTAATTGCATAAAAGTAAAGCTTTTAGTGACGCTACTACCACTTATTCTTTTATGACAACGTCAATATGATGTTGAAAACTTAATATTACATATTCTATTTATCTATTATATACAATGTTCTATTATAAAGATGCATCGTGTGGATTTGCATATCGTAGAATCCAACGATGTGTTTGAACTCCATCAGTAAACATTTCAATTAGAGTCGACCTGCCACCTTTGAAAGCTTTTAGTTGACATTGGGCCCAATAAATTAACATGTACCTTACGCGTATATTAATATGGTTCGTTTTAGAGCACGGATTGGATATAGCTTGTAAATTCCATAGCGTTCACGCACTGCTCTTCAGTACGCAAACAGTATTAATAAGGTTGGTTTAATTAAGATCGTCAGAGACATACTGAAATTGATAGCGGAAAAATAAACATTGGAAATGGGTGACTCGCTTTATTTGTTACGGGGTGTGACAGTCGGGTGACTGGGTGACGGGGGGCCGGTTTGTTTTACATTAACGGAAGTTGATTGAAATCAACTAGACGATGATCCCAAATCCATTTATTTACTAGCAACGGCTCGCGAGTACGCTCGCGTGTATTTTGAGATTTCCGCAATTTCCTATCGGAAATAAGGTCCAGCGATATTTGAAGTAACCTACAATACAAAAAGAACCTATTTTTCAAAATATGTATTTCTTAGTTTACGTAGTTTAGACTATAACTCTAATGCTAGCATGACAATGACTTACTAATTATTGTAAGTCATTTAGTAAGAATATTATTTAATAACACAGATATATACTGACGTGACTTATGTTTTTCAATAAAAAATCTGTGACGTGTCGTGTTTTTGTTTCATTGAATAGTATTCCTTGTTGGCTTTAATCAACAAATGTGTTTCGTTCGATTTCGTAATGCCTTAAATGAATCTTCGCTGAGAAGATTAAGCGGCCGTGTTCTGTTATGGAAATAGCTACAGATACATTCAGTTTATCCGAATCGATCTCGATCAACAGACAACACTTTGGAACTGAGGAAAGTAAATTTAGAATGGCTTGTAACCATTTTGAAGAATGCGTTTATCGACTTGTCTTTGTTTGGTTATAATTTACATATAATGTGGGAGTGTTCGAAAAGAAAGTGGAAAGCTATCAATCATTTTTATTTATTTGCTAAAGGTAGGTAAGCACATCTTTAAACGTACACTGGTGATAGCGTAACTTGAATCTATGACGTAAGAATTTACCATTTCTAGATTTTTTTTTTCATTTTTAACAATTCTTATCATAAAGTAAAAATATGACTGTCATCATTAGACTTTTACTTACTTGTTGCGTTTTATATACGACTTCATCGCCATTTTCCATCAGCTGGTGTAGTATTTGGCTATCACACAATTTATACATATAAAGTAAAAATTTCGTGGATATCAGCTTATTTTCCTTTGAAAAAAAGTTTTTTTTTCATATTAATTCTGCTAACGCGTGTCCTAAATAATTCATTTCTACAATACCAACATTAAATCAACGCGAAATTAATTCCTAAATCCGCACTCACCAGTCAGTCAATACGCAAATCGGCGAACCTGTTGAAATATCACAATACTCAAGTAAATCTATTCAACGAAACATAATTTACCGATGGCGTGGGCCTATCTAAGCCCATTACCACAAGTGGCAATAGGTATTAACGTTTTAACGCGGCTTTCAAGTCTGTCAAGACCTGCATTCAATTATTATTAGGTTGAGAACTACACCTACGTGCTTTGATGCAACTTTAGTTGAAGAATCATATGAGAATACCGAACTATAGACATAATAACGTCGCCTACGCGATATCTACTTGACTGAATGAAGTCCAGTGCGCGAGAATGTCTTCTGTTAGAATACAATACACGGAGTTCTGTTGCTACTTAAATGCTACGATCCATGATCACTTATTATTAAAAATGAATTAAACTCTGTTTAAGTCTTCCCTTCAACCCTGAATCCGCTGAACCAATTTAGACAAAATTTGGTAGAGCGATAGTTCAAAACCCTGAAAATAGTATTCCACGACTTGACATTACATACTTTATATTCGATAAAATTTTCATTTGGGATAATTTTATTTAAGATATTTTGTCATTTGCCGCCTAACACACAGGTAAAGCCGCGAGCAAATACGAGTCGTCTATAGGTAACAACAAATATCTTTGGGCCAGTGAAGATTCCGAACTTTCTAAATCCTTTCCGATTTATATTTGGAAGTCGTCCAACACTTGAACTATGGTGATATTCAAAGCAATGTGAAATTAGATTCTGACTTTATCGACAAGTGGTTAGGAAAATAGTTCTCGCAGCAAATTCTAATACGGCACGAGTTATTAAAACGTTCTACATACATATATACTCTTTAAAGGTCGTATCGCTGTGGAGCGTATGGGTAGTGACATGAACAACGTGGATAATTGGTTTCAATTCGCACGCAACAAAACAATAACATGTCAAATTGGTTCCAATGACAATAAGCTATAAGGTCGCCGAGTCATATTGATCCTAAACGGCTTCCATTGTCCAATACGTATCCGGGAACTTTGTTGGTGGAAATTTTCAAAGGTTTCGCACTTCCGCGCCGCTGATTTCCACATAGTTTTGATTAACCTCCGGATTGTTCGGACCCTTATTAGTTTCGGCCCTTCGTTATGTAATGAAAGCAGGAACAAGCCACGGTTCGCAATTTTACACCGCAAATACTTGCTTAGGATGGCCTAAATATGTTGCGGTGTTTGCTCAAAATAATGTTTTATCTACCGTTTTCCTCCATCTTTGTCTTGTATCCCACGCTGTCTACTTGTTTTAGTTTGACCTACAAAATTCCCCAATTAGTTTATATCGATCAGGGATAAGGGATAACGATCAAGGCTTCATTGTAAACGACGTGAAATGCTCATCGAGCGAAAGGCCCGAAATTGTTTCCCGGCCGTCAGATTTATATGATGTATAAATCATCGTCAATTACTAGTCTCTGGTCGAGGGTCTGTGTAATTTCTAATATATGTATGTGTGTTTCATTTATTCAACACATCTGTTATGTTCTACAACACTTTATGTGTGAGTGACTTAGGTGACGAAATTTGTGTTATGGTTAGTACTCCCACAGTCGAACTTGAAAATAACAAATTGTTCTGTGATCTCATTATTTGATCAATCATTCCGTACACAATGTTTCAGATAACATCATTTCCCGTATCTATTCAAAGCCATCACTGTTACTAATCCATTGTTAAATTACGGCGACAGTATGAGCGTGCTTGTTATCTTTCAATACGCTAAGCTAAGCTATTACGTTCCACACACATCGCAATTACTGGAGCGACAACTTTACAAGGCGAAGTTCCAACAATGAACCAGGAGTTAAAAGGATTAGTTATGGGACTAATTTGCAGCCTACATGGAAACATACGGGGTTAAACATTGTAATTAAACTCGTTACAATGTTTTTATATCCGGAAGGGCTGACAAAAATTACAGGAGTTAACCAATGTTAACTGGTCTAGGTATCGCTTATTCAAATGAGCTAAATCAGGGTAATAACCAATGCAATACCGCCTCTGAGGTAGAACTGCATTAGATGGAAGCTTCTTCAACAATTTGCATGTAGGTACATGTCAAAAAAGATCACTAAATTGGGAAGGTAATAGTTCCCCAGAAGTACAATTGATGTGGAAGAAACTTCAATCGTCACGTGAGTGTTGTAAAGCTGAAAGGGTAAAGTAGGCAAAAAGTTTAAATACCATTTCCTACAGAATGTATTCCACAAAATGTGTTTTCATTATTAATGAGATCCTCGATAAGAATTCCGAACAGTCTTACGACACAAAGGCCTGTACCAACGTCTCGAGCTGAATGTGAACCTTTATTAAAACCTAACAATCTGACGATAAATATTATTAAGCAAAGCTGCTGCCACAGACTACCAATAAAGCTGTTAGCCGAGAAATAGCACGCCGTATGTCACGTAGAAGTTGCGAAGGGAACCCGTTAATAATTAGGAGCGTGGAGTAAGTACGAAACAATGTATCCGGAGACCTTTCGTTTAACTCCAGTGTGGCCTTCTCTGTTTGTAAAGAGCAAGTCTCACATTAGTAGCTTAGCGACAAGTGGTTGGCGTGGGCTTAATAATATGTCTGTGTGTTTGAGAGAGAGAAATAGAGGTAGAGATAGAGGAATACGAATTATGTATCTCCTCATGTGTCTGTGAGAGAGAGCGGTAGATAGAGGAGTATAATCCATGTGCAAGTATTTAGTTTCCAAAACGTTACATGAGTTTAAGAAATTAATTATCACTTTCACAAAAAGTACATCATGAAGAAATCCGTATGCCTGAGAGTTCTCTATAATTAATGGTCTCAAAACCTCACTTGGTGGTTAAGCGAGGAATTCCTCACATTATGTGAGGAGACCGAAACTAAGCAATAGAATATCTCAGTCATTAGACGCTTTATCGTCGGCAATATGGCAGATGACTGCCGTGTCGCCCACGAGTAATTTATTTACATGTACTTAGACACATATTACGACAGTTTCTCAAGATATTTGAGCACACATTCGAGTGTTAAGAACAACGTCTGAGGATCCAGTTCTCGTATTGTAGTCGAGTGTTTCAGATTATGTGCTTCATCAATGGCTATTGACTTGACTGCCTTTTGGCTGAAAGTTTTTATTATATGTATTATGATAAACAATTGATAATAACGCATTATTGGTAATCTCACTATTAATGGATGAGAAGTCACCGATATAACCTCAGAAGCTTATTTTACGCCTCCATAAAAATATTATTCCGATATCCAATTTCTAAATACTAATCTTCAAATTGCGCCGCGAGCTGAAAAAGATTGGGAACCCCTGAAATAGACAACCGAAATATAATTACCAAACAAAACTATTTTAATTTTATCCACAACAATGCCTTTGTTAATACAATATCCCAAAGAAAGTTTTCGTATTCTTTGCAAGTGTCGTTTAAGTCGTTTTAAATCAAACTCGCAGGTGCCATAAAAGCGATGGAACTGCATGCAATATGGCAACTGCTATCATCCGTGCCCTATTAGCTTTTTGGACAATCAATTGAAGCGATGTCGACTGTCGGTCGGTGTCGCTGATTCCTTCTCCATCGTTCTTCACTGTCAAGTGCATGTCGGTAAAGGGGCCATTAAAAGGCTTCGATACTCACTCGCTCATGAGTTCTAGTTGACTAACTCCGTACTGCTTTAATTTTAAAGCTACTTATGTATGTTTAAAAACAATTTTTTAATTGGGAATTTTCATATCTATGTAAAGTATAAAAGTGTGACTTATATTTTATGTTAATGGAGGAAATTAATGAAAGACTATTATTTTTATTAATTGAATAGAAAAAATTGTATGTTTGTCTATAAATTTATACGCGCTAACTTTGAAAGTGGCCTAAACGAAAATGCGGTTTTCACTAATTGTGGTAAGCTGAACATAAAATATTTCTATATGGTTTATTTCATAGCGTTCAGAAACAAAATACTTATGTTAGTGTAAAGAATCGCCTCTAACAATTTTTTAAGGAAGGTACTTAGAGTTTTCGCAAACGCAGTCAGGTTGGGTTTTTTTAAATAATTATTTGTAATCCAACTTCCGGCTTCGTTAGATATTTAGCTCAAAAAAAAACATTAAAAATATTTACAAATAAATAATTTGCCATCTGTTTTGAATAAACTAGCAAGGTTCCACATTACATTTAACTTAAGAAAAAAATATTGAATTTAAAAAGGAAAAAAATCACCCCAAGTAAAATTAATTAAACTTTATAATCGAATAATGTAAATGTAATAATATTTCGGACAAGCACCGATTGGTCAAAGCCGACATAACTTACGGATTACCTACATTAACCAACCAGTTAACCAGAACGCCGTGTTAGCAGATTGTTACACCGACCCGAATAGGTTGTCAAACTAAATAAATCACAGGTAGACCTTATGGCACGACAAGAGGGTTTATTTTACTACAGTTGGTTATCGATAAAAACTTTTTATGACGCCCGTACGTCATATGCAATAAATAGTTTTTGGAAATAAAACAATTGTTGCATTATAAGCTGGTTTTGATTCAGTGAATGAATGCTACGTGAATTGTTCTTGAGGCTGTACATTGTGATCGTCACGTTGGCCAAAATCCTATTGTTTGTGACAGATCACAATACTTATGCAATTCGCAATCAACAATCAATTCACTATCAATGCTAATTTAGTTTTCCATTTGCAATAATTCGACAGATTTTAAAAGATTATTCCACAAAACATTTTTTTGATATAAAATAAAAATTAGTCTCTGCTTAAATGTGAAATCTTCGAGCAAAGTGAGTTCGTTTATTTGAATGGGCTTTAGTGGCCAAATAAAGCCAAAAGTTCCATTGCTTAATTCAGACTTAAAGCTGACTTAGTAATTAATGCTTAACCCCAAAACCAAACAAAGATAACATACATAGGAAGTCAAAAACGGTTCTGCAATATTATCTGAACAGTATTGGCTCGTGTTCTCCTGGGGGCTTATAAGCTTAAATATTTTATCTATTTCCATATCTTTCTTTCTCAAAAGATAAAACATCAAACGCCTCTGGTATTACTGACCTCTGTAAGGCGGGCTTTACATTATACAATTTGCAGAGCGCTAACTCACTGCACTTACTAGTACCATCATACATAGCACTGCAGTATTTACTGTCTAACTGCCTTTATGGTGCGTACAGACTATGTAACAAAACATGTTATAAAACATAGCTAAATAACATGTTTTACAAATGTGGACGCTATGTGTTACAAAAACAAGTTATACAACATGTTATTAGTTTTTGCAACAATGTTATATGCTATATTTTAAGAAATGACACGCATTGAATTGTTTTATAACATTGTTATACAACAATGTTGTTCTAATGTGTACGGTCTTGTAACATGTTTCATTGTTAGACAACAATGTTAGATAGTGTGGACGTGTTATAGAACAGAAGTTATATAACATGTTGCATAATCTGTACGCACCATTACACAATGCGAATTTAGCACGCTAGCTCAGTTAGCGCTCTACAAATTGGATAGTGTAAAGTCCGCATAAGCGACGACGATCATTTACCATGAGATAGCTGCGGTTTTTCGATTATTAACTTATGAAAAGTCGGTAATAGACAATAGAAATAGATAATAAAATAAGCAATGACATAAAATTCATTCATTCAAAAGGAAGGGATGGGCCATCCCTTCCTTTTTTCCGGCAATTGGTGATGCCCCTGGTGTTGTCAATGTCGTTGAGCGACGGTGATCACTGGCTTTCAGGTGACACCTCGTTTGTCAGCTTCATCTATAAAAAGTATACAAAGTAATCGTGAGGAGTTGAGGACCACTAGCGTAAAATGCGTGATATTCCGCAACATTCAAACTTTAAATCATAATATCCTAATGGTACGTGCAGTTTGTTGTGGAACGACTCATAGATACGAGTATGTTGTTTATCGTGTTTACTTTCACGCGTCCGCCAAAACTATACTTGCAAAATTGATTTGATTCTTTGTCAAACTGTGTTATTTTTAGCACCATTGTAGTAACCATTGTAATAAAAATTATCTAATCAATTTTAAATATAAATCAGCACAATGTGTGACCACATATGTGACAACCATACTATAAATATATATATTTTGCGTAATATTTGAATTAAAGTACAAATTACTCTTAACTTTTAAGATTCTTTATCCAAGGGTGATAAAAACGGAACCCTAATATTATATCTAACTGAAGGTCTATATGTCAAAAAGGCTCTATAGAAGTAATCTTCAAAAAACTCGTTTTTTATAAGTCTATCCTGATTATTAACCAAATAATATATGATATTTGTAGTTTATGGCGCTTTGCCCACGGTGCAACTGTTGCAGCAACTGGAAATTTGCAATTAACTTGCAACTAGCTGTTTACATACATTTCAATTGGACTGCGCACACACACACTCACACAATGTGTGTAAACAGCTAGTTGCAAGTTAATTGCAAATTGCCAGTTGCTGCAACAGTTGCACCGTGGGCAAAGCGCCTATATCTCTGGGGGGAACAGCACTCTACGTGTGGGAGTGTATCTCAAACTTGAGTGGTTTTCTTACAAAAAATCTAAGAGAATGTTATTATGCTAGCCTATCAAAATATAGACCTTATTCGAAGATAAGAGTGGCTTGATTTAGACTTATTACGTGAAGAGGTCAGGCTGAGGGATTTATCAAAAACAAATGCTTAATATAAAACTAATTATAATTGTTATCACCCTCAAAGGAATGGAGGAGGTATATACATACGTTTAGGCTGATTTAACTTTTGTGTATGTGCACACGAATGGTCCTATGTAACTCTAAAATATTATCGACAATGGAGACAGCGACAGACTAGGTCATTGAAATTTCCCATTCCTAGACTATCAGTAGTCAAATACGAGCTAGGCTTATCGTATAAAATTTAATCTAGTATAATTCGGCACACGCTATCGCACGATACTTCACATTCGCAATCTCACAGCATTGATAACTAGCCCTGCCCTAGCCTAGGGATGGGACGGGGAAGCATCGACATTTATCTCGAACTTTTTCGTTCAAAATTCATAATTAGGAATACATACATAGGTTCAGTTCATAATCAGGAAAAAAATATGAATAATTGCATTTAAGTTACTTGTGTGTCTAATGTTATGTAAGAAAAAGGATGTTTGTCCTTGAGCTGCCCTCCAGTACCTGTAGATAAAGCTATCAGTCTAATCACTGTATTAAAGTTTCAAATAATTCGCTATTTTATTAGCGTGTTATCGATCCTAATCTTGCATTGCAACGGACTGACAATGCTTTATCGCTCGTAAGTGATGTGCACTGTTAGAAATATTTCTCATACTTAATTACTCGTAATAATTCACTTCATTCATAAAAAAATAATTTTCATTGTTCAGATAAAAAAAATTAAGTCCAGCTAGCTTAAATTTTATTTTTGATAGTAACAAGGTCATACAATCTGTTGACCGTTTGACCATTAGTCTTATACGTAAGTGCAAATGAAATAAACGATAATGAATACTATGTAGTTTGTTGAATTATTTCGGCTTCTCTTTCAGATTATTCCTACCTATTCCTTACGTTGACAAACAGCATTAATAGCCAAACATAATTAACCAAGTTTAAACCAAATCCACTAGTGTTTTAACGTTTGCTCAAGATTTTTTACACTTAATTTATCTTTTCCTCATTTGCGATCCCGTTGAAATGAACCAAAATTATTAACAGATTAGAATTCATAAATCATTTTCATAGGAACTAAATAAATGTTAAAATAATTTTACAAAATATACAAGTTGAAAGTGTATAGTTTTGAAAGTAACTTATTTTCATAATCGACGTTATCACAACCAGATACCGTTATCGACAGTTTGAGCGCATCACTAGCCCAGTGCAGCTGTTATCGCGTTTTTAATACACATCGTAAATATTAGCAAAGCAAACATAGACGAATGTGTCTATGTACAAATTTGCAATCTTTCTAACATAAACACAAGTACTTGGTTATCGCGCCTAACAATACCCCCGGCGATGTCTGCTTTACGACTGCTTACATAATAATTATTAAAACAAACATGGCAGTATATTATCATGGAATGTATAAAACACACATTTTCATGGAATGTATAAAACAGTACGAAAATATTGTAGGGGGTAAAATAAATTTTAAAACAGAATGTTATAATATTGTTTAACCCGGAAGTTGCCCACTAACTATATTTTTTTTATTAAAGTTTAAATTACATACTCAATTTGCATATACATAGTTCATTGTTTAACTGTCCAACTGTATAATTATGTCAGTTTTATATTTTATCACAACTAAACATGTATGTTTTTAATAATATATTGTTTAGATACCTGGCAACATGTATCATAAAAAAACATACGTGTGTGTGTATGCTGTCAATGTATGTATCGCCATGTAGAGATAGGTGACTGACCTTATAAAAAAATAGAGCTGGCCTTTAATGCCATCGAACGATATCTAACTACACTTGTTAAACATACGGAGTGATTATTTGAAGAATTGTATTTCAAAAGCATTTAAAGTTTGTTATGTTCGCCGCCGAACTAGCAAGTAAAACGCTTAACAATATTAACAAAAACGACTTTAACATCGCCAAAAATAAACCAAACGAATTAAACGCGAATTTTTAGGGTTAACTTAAAAACTACTCATGCTCAAAATGACTACTCGTACATCAAGCTCGAAATAGATAAGAAAGAATCATCAAAATCGGTTCACTTAGTAAAAAAGTGTGAGGTAACACAGAGAAAATAGAGTAGAATAGAAAAGTCTCCTCGTTTTGAAGTCGGTTAAAAATATTAAAGGCTTGTTCCGCCTCACACCCCAAAAACCTGTTGTACAAAAGTTTAATATTCGATAAAACGATGATAACCGAGAGACTTGAATATGTCAACCAAGCTTTATAATAATAAATAACTTAATTTACTTAAGACAATGTTAATTACCAACATCGTAATCCAGTGGTGACTCTACCTGGATACCGAGGAGTCCCTGGTTCGAATTCCGGCCAACATGACCATATATAAAAGAGATAATAAAGTGACAGATAAATTTTGTTCTTCTTAGTCAAATGAGGGTCGCCGTTTTTGTACTTACCAGTTGGCGTCACCGGCTAGTGAGGTCCTGCTGTCAAAGCCCACCCATACATAAACAGTGACAAGTGATATTCAGACAAGTGAGAAGCGACAGTGCCACAAACTTATCTGACCCGGTGGCCAAAATTGGAACTAATGTAAATATACTGTTGTCAGACAAAGACAGTAGCGCCCTTCTTACTGGGTCAGATAAATTTGTGGCACTTACAGCCAGACCTCACTCTACACTAGCGCCTCTAGCGGCGAATTCACACGCCTTTACCCTTATTTATTCCGTTCGGATCCCCAAAAACTGATACCCTTGTGGATCAGATTAAAATATTTTCTATTATCTGTGCTGTCAATGTTTCTCGACACAGGGGATTCTTGTGCGTATTTATCACTACTAGTACGTTAGCGGTTTATTTTTGTACTAGCTTCCGCCCGCAAGCTTCGCCCGCGTGCAATTCGTTTAAACTTCACCCCCCTATTTCAGCCCCTTCGGGGTGGAATTTCCAAAAAGCCACTCTTAGTGCTCCCCTACATTTCCCAAGGAACATACATGCCAAATTTCAGCTTATTCCATTCAGTAGTTTCGACTGTGCTTTGTCTGTCAGTCAATCACTCAGTAACGCAACAGTTTTATATATTAAGATTTTTTTTTGTGTTGCCGTCACCGTAGTCCAACAGTTCTACTGCTTGCAAAAGGAAGTAGACCACTACCAACAGACGTTTAACCTGAAATTATTTATTTTCTATACAAAATAAAGCGTACTGCGTTCGTGTACAACAAACAAAACAAACGCACAAATACAAGCTTTTCACGCCTGCGAAAGTACATTGCAGAGTGACGTTGAGGTTTTAAAATGAGGTAAGTAAAAGCAAAATTGAACTGTGAGCATACGTCACAAATTTGTTTGTAGTAGCGAGTACAAATTCCATATTCTTGATGCCTCAGGTATAGTATATTTTCGTATCATGCAACGTGTCAAAAAATTGTGGCTAACTGTTAGCCACAATTTTTATATCATTACGCACACATTACGCACACATCCTACTAATATTATAAATGCGAAAGTTTGTAAGGATGTATGTGAGTGAGTAAGTG
>DWJQ01000437.1:0-14465 GCA_018248915.1 Hesperia meskei straton | reverse complement strand
TGAACGTACATAAAAAAGCATATATACGGTCGAATTGAGAACCTCCTTCTTTTTTGAAGTCGGTTAAAAATAAAAAATGGCTCCAAGCCAGGACTTCAATATTTGTTGTACACCGTCAACCACAAAGCCGCAATATAGAAAACATATTTAACGAAATTACTTTTGTTTATCTACGCATTTAATAGAATATTATATCACTGTAATTATGGTTTGTTGTTTTCAAATAAGTACCACAAAGTCTACGCATGTTATATAATAGGTGGTCTATAATTGTTTACTAACATTAAATAGCGCACTTGTACCTAATTATTGTATGTACAATTTATTAGGTAATATATTGTCATTTTCATTACTATATCTAGGATACAGTTTGAATAAAAATTAGGTACATAGCAAAATAAAGTACCTTACTTTCATATTATGATATATCTATGCAATATGTAGACAATAAGCATATGGTTACAATATCAGTATGAATATCAGTCAGTCAAAGGCATTCGGGTGGTATTCAGTAGTGGACCATTAATGGGTGGAAGCCATATTTATGTAACAACTTAATAATTGTGCCACAACAATTAATCCGTAGTTCTAGTTGGAAAGCAATCAGAAATAACCTTCAAAATTGGATATGTGCCAGCTTGTGTACGCGCTTTTCTGTGCATATAAATTTTCATATTAAAACGACATAGTGTATGCGGTAAGCTGAATACTAAATGAGACATCACTGTGATTTAAAGTGCTTCCGTGTGTATTTAAATCAATTGAGTTCATTTATATTTGTGATATAATAAATCATTATATTCATAGTATTAAATTATTGTTTTTGCGTGGTTATCAGATTAATTTGTATTATGCACGTTTTATTACAGCCATAATTTCTAGAACGAATTAGAATGGTAGCTTATGAACTTTGGCTTGGTAAATTAGAATTATCTATACCTACCTGTGTAAGGAACAATTAAATCGATATTGGGCCTTACATTGATAAAATATAATTAAATAGGTGCTAATTAACAGTAAAACAAATAAAAAGGCAAATCTCCCAACACGATACATTTTGTACTATGTAGGTACTTGTACATGTAAATAAATATAAAAGACATCAATAAAAACCATAATTTGACTCAGTAATCAAGTAACGCTATCTGTTATCGGACAGTCTGTATTGAACTGAACAACATAAGCCTCTTCCACTCTAACGTAGCATAACAACAAAAACACTCAGACACTAAATTTTATTTGAGCGTAAACCGGTGCGTATTGAGAAGATTTAATTTCCGTTTCAGTCAGCACTTTTTATTTTATTATACCATTAAGTATATAATTTGTATTGTACCCCACCTATACTACAAGAAATATTTACGACACAACGCCTGATCATTTCGAATAGCAATTTGTTGAGTGAATGAGATTTACTCGCCAGTATTTTTAATGTTCAGGCGTATGTAGAATAAAAACTATTGAGGCTCGAGCACTAATAAAACGTATTGTACAAAAGGAAAAAAGTTAATAATAATTTTAAGTTATTAGTAATTTAATAGTATAGCTAAAATTTTTAATACATTTTGTAAAGGCAAACAAATCAATTTCATGTATTATCTACCTTCGTACCTACAAAGTAGGTACCTGCATAAATCGATATAAACCGTTTTTTTCAAGTAAATAAACACATTTCAGTATGATCCTTTAAAAAGCACACTATTTTGTTAATTTTTCTACCTACCTATGTCTTTTTAAAAATAAACGACATAAAAGCAAGAATACACAGTATAATAACCTGCGCGGTAATAACTCGAGCTGTACCAACAAAAAGCGAGAAACGACATAAAAATATTGACTACAATGTGCCATATTCCCGTATGCAATGGTTCATCGACTCAGTGATTCATACTATGCGAGCACTCCTGGACAAAGGTTTGACACGTCAACACGTACTTTAGAAAAATGACTTTATTAATAATGCCGTGACTGTTTACTTTATTATTGCGTAATTTTTTCGCCGTGTTGTTGTTAGAATTGTCAATTGAGCTTTTGGGACCTAGGTACCCATTTAGGTATTATATCAAGTTAGCCAGGCTAATTAATTAAGAACTAGATGATCCAGCAGACGGTGTTCTGCCATATTACACAGACATAACCGAAGTTACATTATAGGATGATTATAAAAATACTTGGCCTGGTAGAGGTACCAACCTACTGCAATAAGTACGTAATAAACAACTTTTTACAAAAAATACTTCAAAATCAATAAGTAGATAATATATAACTGAAAGACACCGTCAGAAATATAATCAACTTACACTGATATGGTCTGTGAAATAAAAAGTAGAGCTTCGAGAAGACAAGAATATCTATCTAATTAATTAAAAATAATTATTATAAAACTACATAAAATATATCTTTTTATTTAAATGTTATTGATTATTCATGGGCAGATAGGGATAAACAGGAATCCAATTACCTAATAGGTACAGAGCGCAGGCATGTTGTATCCAATAAACTTATTATTTTTAAAGATTTACAACTAATAGATGAGATGCTGTCATGTTTTTGTTCTCGATTAGTGAATTATTTATACATATAAAGAATCAAACGTGTGTAGAAGTTAGAAATATCAGTGTATAAGCATCTTCAGATATATTTTATTTGTTTTTTGTAAAATCGCTTTAAAATACTTAATTTTTTTTTAATGTTACGTTATAAGTTGGACCTGTATGACTTACCTGTATATCTATGTATCTCCCTGTGGCACTATTGTTAGAAACATTAAATTGCTATAACTTATTGTCTGTTGATCTGTCGAATAACTTGTTTGCTTCTATCTGTACCATCTCAATGTCTATGCTCTATACTATTGTCTATTCCTTTTGTAATAAAATCTCCTATAGACACACACATAAATTAGGGTCTTTTCCAACTATAGTTCCTGAATGAATGAACAGATTTAACTGCGAGTTTTTATCGAAAGTTTATTTGCGGTGGGTTGTAGCTATGTTTAGTACAAATCGGTCCAGAAGTTTGAAGTATCAGGTTCCCCAAAATTATGTCTTGGCAAAAAAATTGAATTATTAGCTATATATCATGATGAGGATCAGTTTGGGCGTTTGATGATTATTAGAGGATTTGCGTAGTCGGAGATATTTAAATTTTAAATTTAGAGTTAGTGACTAAGGTAGCTCTGTCAAAAAGAGGTCTTGAAAACTCACCACATCAGCACCAATCCCATCAGCAACGTCCGTCCCGCCTTTGTCCCGCCAATGCTTCTCGCTGGTCACTGAGAACGTGAATGACCGTTCTCTCCTCGGACTGAGGAGCACACCAGCTGGCGTCCTGCCGTATCTGAAGATTTCGAGATGTCGCGTCGAAAACGGGTCGTTGCCGTTATCCGTTCTGGGGCTGACGAAGACGTCGTCTTCCAGGTCAGAGTCCAGGGTTAGGGCGAGGGGAGGCGAGGAAGCTGACCGTCGACTTGGCAAGGGCTGCTGCGCTGGTCTCTCGATGTCTGACTCGGAGTATGGACGATCTGTTGGAGAAAATATGTTTGTCAATTGATTGGTAAAAAGGTGGATATACGTCACGATTTCGGTGGGATTGTCCCGCTTTGAGGTTTTGGTAAGGTAAGGTCAAAGTTTGCGTGGAGCGTTAACCAAGTCGCAATTGAACGCAATAATTTATTAATTCAGTAGGTGTCCCGCTTTCACACAGAACATACATGATATTCACATGGTCATCTGTATGATATATAAAAAAAATTAGGTACATCGTATTTAAGCGTACCGTAAAGAACGGAATACAGGAGGTCATTTCTGTGCGTCCATTTGTAAAATTAATCAGCAATCATTAGGTATATTTTGCCTATCTCAGATTATAATTACTCTATTTTTTGTAAAAAAGTTACGGGTGCTATTGCTAGTATGTCCAATCACAGTAGGTAATAAGTCGACATAGAAGTGTAGTCTTACTAAATATAATTTATACTAAATCCAAAGTAAAAGTTCGAGATAAACACGTGCGATGTAGGCGAAACGACCGGCCATAAAGATTTGATTTATGTCCCGCTTTTATTGTTGTCTTTTAATGGCTTGTGTGGTCATACTATCTTAGTTTCGTAGCCTATATCCAAATAGAGAATAAAATTTACAGTTTTCTGTTTACGGATATATGTATATACAATAATAAAATTTACGTCATCACATCCTATAAGTATCCAATTATATCTTCGGGGATGGCGAGGATAAATGTTTTTGTTACCGTTACGGTGGAAGGGGTAGTTCTACGTTTCGAGGCGGGCGATAGAGTAACTCTAAGCCTCAGATTATAGAACCAAAAGGTTCTATAATACCTTTTGGTTCTATAATCTGAGCTCTAAGCTCTAGCATCTATTAGGGCGCAAGAAAGGTGTTTTTCATTAACTGTAGATTTGCCTTCTTACAGTTAAGAGACATCCAAGGATACACTTCCAGCAAGGATTATTAAATTTATATTCCGAGAAAAGTTTTTTATTTTATTTTTGTTCATTAATTATTTTGACGTTTTTTGACGTTCTAATGAAAAGACTATTTATTATAAATGAGTTATTATAAAATAATTAAAAAGGCGAAAGTGAAGACATCAATAAGATGATACCACATAAGAAAATAAAGATCAGTCGAGAAGAAGGACCAGCGAAACAGAAAGCCAAGTTAAGTGAAACAGAGAAACACCAGGTAAACATAAACTATAGAACATGACAAATGCTTACTAAAACGACAAACTGCATTGAGATTCAAAAAGACAGAACAAAGGAGGGCAATTTGTTATCAATGAGATCGATGATCCAAGTACCAGGATACCAGGAGGCTCAAGAGGTGAAATACAGAATGTATAAGAAACACAAATTAATAAAATCTTGTGCCGTCCGCGGGCGAAACCCGTTTTGTCATGACACACGTGCAGAGACCGACCGCTGTTGGAGGGAAAGAAAAAATACGTCTATCCCTGTCTAGCGTGCAACGTTCGAATAGTATGGATGCGGTTAGATGGGTAACAGAGTAACCGCAGTCTAGGTAAGTTTTATGTTACGTAAGTCAAGTCTAGTGAACTCTTACGGCCGGTTCCATTATTCTATTGTTTTTATGACGTGTTAGTTACACGTGCATGGACTTTACCTTATTGACATCATTTTTACGGTTGTTACCATTTTTCCATTCACTGTAACTACATCAATTCTTGTTTTACCAGTTCTTGTGGAAAGTTATTAGTTATTGAAAATGGCTATGACACTTATTGTTCTTTATGTACTTTATCATAATCATAGGCAATCGAATGTTCCTCATAATTCTCGATATTTCGTTTTCATTAACTACACTTACGCACTTACTAACATACGAAGTAGCATGTTATACTGCGCAATAGCTCCAGGGTACGTTACAGCACTATATAAAATTCATTTGAATGTCGGTGGCGCTATCTGTCGAAAATTTTTCGTACTAACTCAGGCACCTTTATGGGCTTATGTTCAACAAATCTGCAAAAGATCATCACATGATCATATGCATAGTCTACGATTCTTTATAAGACATATTATAGATAAACATTCATTTATATACAAAGATAGAGGAAGTTATTGTGAGATTTATTAATCAAATCTCTGTTTTATTTTTTGATATAATAAGAATTATAGACGGTAAGTTGTGCAGATACACAATTTATTTAACTGGTAATATACCTTGGCTTTGTATCAGGTAGGTAAATCATTACGTTTACCATGTACTAATATTATGCAATTCCAAAAATTATTTTACTTTACTGTACAAATCCTTAACTTCTGTATTTGTAAAGATGCTACAATATCATTATTATTGTTTTGTTAAAAAACATTTATGAAGTCCATATTTTGCAATGAATTACAACCCCCTGTCCCATCTGTCTGCTCGTTAACAATATTTACAATAATAAACCTCAAAACTAGTCCACATTACTCTGTCTTAGTGCACACTGATACGCGAGAGCTTTTTTTCTTCACTGGATGCGTAACACAGGTGTCTCTAAACGTAGCTATATTTATATACTTTATCACTTCACCAGGACGGTTTACAAAGCCTTTATCTTTAGGTGATAGAGTCGAAAGTTGCTTAAAATCAGGATCTTCGTAAAGTACAGCTAGGTAGTTCTGTTGATAGTTTTTTTGTTTATTCAAGCGTATTCCGTTGTTACTGCTACCCGAGTTAATGATTTTCGTATTGAAATATTGTGGAACCAAATTAATGTTTCCTTTACTTCGGTTCTTTAACCTTCACATTTGATGGATATGGTCTCCGCAATGATTTCTGTTGGCCTTCGAAGGTTCTAAATAATGTTTGTATGTTAAAGGTACGTTGGATATCGTTTTACACAGTAATTATTGTCAGGATAGCATAAAGATGTGTTAATGATTATTTGTGGTAGAATAAAAAAACATGACATGTATTGTATCAGTGATACCCATTCTAACGATTTTGATTTGAAATTAAATCTCTTACTTTGGGGTTAACTTATTGCGATTATCGTTAGGTTAGAATTATTAAAAATAAACTAAAAAAGAAACAAAAATGTTGATATTTGGTGTTGACTGATATAAGTTACAAACAAACAAATTAAGCTTTTTCGACAGCATGCAAGCTCACAATGCAGTTATTATTGCATTCGTTACAATTTGTTAATCGGGAGAAATGAGTTCATAAGAGGTCTTTTACTTTCTAGTATCATTTAAATGTTCGCGGCTTTAACTAGAGCTAGATTTATTGCTTATAGAATTTAAATTTCATGTACATACTGTGAGCAGTTAATAAGAAATTGTTATTAATAATAAAACCGTTTTAAGGTGATTGAATTTAAGACCTTTATTTGATTGTAATTGTATTACTATCGTATACAGAAGCATTTAACTAAGACGATGTCAGAGCTATTATTGCCAATAAATGATATGAAAGCGCTGTTCAACATGACAACTAATATCTAACCAATTCTGCGCTCAGAATCAATAGCTTGGTTTAGGTCAACAATTCATTTGAAGTCATTATATTGAAAACTAAAATTATTGTGTTGTAATACAGCAAAGGAAAATTCTTAGTAAATAATTGTTTTTTGTTCAGTTGGTACTATCATCAATTCGGGAATTTCTTGGTGGTCATACTGTGATTCTATTAAATTACGTAAACAAATGTGTCTGTGCTAAAATGACTCTTTTATTGGTCTAAGCTTTTGAAATTTGAAAACAAGGAAAACTTAGTCCTTTTATAAGTATATGTCAATACACTCATGACGTTGAGACGTCTGCCTAAAATCTAATGATTCCTTGACTTGGACATCGGAAGTCTAACAGTAAGATAGATACATAGACGAAGATTAGGATACCATGTTTTTATAACCCTCCCATCCAATATAAGGCCTCGTTTGCTGACCAACCCGATTTCATCACCTGGCGTCTCTTCTTGCGGTACTTTGATTTGCTAATACGTATGTAATTCCCTCCTCTAATGAGCGGGTAAGTGCGTTCGCTAGAAACGAATAATGTCGGGTTTGTGCAAGCTCCACCGTGTAATTTGTATGCGTTTTCATTATTGCATGCGACTTGACGCGACGGGACCTCGGAAATTGTATCATGTAGAAAAGGAATGAAATCACAGGCTGACATCTTGTAGGAAATGTTGTCTTGACAAATTATACGAACTAAGTGAAAAGTGTATGATGTTAAAGATTGTTATTAAAGATGTAACGTGTTATAACGAGTTATGCTATCTTGGTACAAGCATGTTATGAGGTGGGATGGTCTCAAGTTACGATGAAAATTAAAGATATGAAGGATTCTAAATACAAGATCTCCGGTGGCGGGTGAAGAAAAGATGTTTGCCGTCAGGGAGGAAACGTTTGAACCAGTGAGCCAGTTATTAATATATGATTAAAATGTGATAGTTAAATATATGAGACTTATAAAGTAAATAGTTCGCTATGTAAATGATGTTCATGGAAAATAAATTAGCTTTACTTACATATAAATAAATAACTCTACATATTAATAGCGATACACTGGGATTCCCTGTGTTGTGGATGCCATGGACAACACACAAAGAAAGAACACACACCCCAACCAAGAACGAATATTCAAACTCATCATTCAAATTTCTGCCTCGCAGAACCCTTGAAACAGCAATGTTAGCCATTGCTCTGTCTTTAAAATTTACTTATTAAAAGACAGGTGTAAAACAAACAATAAAACAACTTTTCTAAAGTTAATAATAATAGCTATCAAAAGAACAACGCAAAACCTGAAACCCACTGAACACATTTCGCCTCATTTCAAATCAGCTCTAAAGATCAATCAAGACAGATCGTAAACTGTAGATACTTCTTTTACGTACGTATAAATCTCTGTGACGACCTCTTTCTAGCAATGGCTTATAAAATAAAACCACGAAAGCTAAATAAACTCCTTAGTACTTTGTACAAAGGTAAACAGGGAGGTGTATAAGAAGTAGCATCAAACACTTGGCTGCCATAAAGTGGTCAGTTTTACGATGTCATAAATCAAGTATCGATGGGAGATATATCGTCGAGAGATGCCGTCGACTGCACAGACCAAATAATACGCTGCATAGTATTATAAATCTAAATCTAAATTGTAATCATTATCTTCTAAAATTACGGGCACTAACGTTGATAATAAATAGAAAAACATTTGCAATGATCAGTAAGTATGAAAAATCAATATTTTGTGCTAGTTTTTGCCTACAGTGAAGTAAGTTAAAATATAATAAAACTTATTTTAACAACGTAATTATCTGCAAATCAGTAGTTAAAGCATGGATAGATGTACATACAGAGTTATTATCGAATTTTGTCATGTTTGTATACCTACATGACAATAAAGCACCTAATCTAGTTATTTGGGAGCCCAAGTCATAATTTCGTGCTCAATTAATGTAATGAAATCAGATAATGTGATTAGACTCGTTGAGTGTTCTGTATTAGACATAAAATAAAAAATCCTATCACTTTATTGGTGGAAACGTAGTCAACGATACCATGTCTGTGTTTAAGATAGACTCAGTCGGTCACTGCCTAGTAGGAAACTGTAGGAAACAAACAGAATTGTTTTCTTGATGACACCCATGACAAACTTCGAATGAATCAAACCAAAACTCAAATCGCGACTGGCATACTTAATGCAAATTTGACAGAGTGTTAAAACATAAAAACTTCACGAATTATTAATAAATAACGAACTAGAATAGTTTAAAAGAGAAACAGGTTAAATCCCTCAAACCCATTGAAATGTTTAACAGAAATTCCCACGTACATCTAAATCTTGAACGATCCCCATTCATATCCACTGTCCAGTAAATTGACAATACAGAAATGAGTCGTCAAATTCAAAACTACCGTCATCCGTCGATGATTCCAGAAAGATTCAATGACTTGACACAAAGCAACTTTTTCTTCATTCGTGTGATTAATTGATCGTTCATCGTGAACATAATGTGTTTACAATTTCTTCACGTGGATTATGGATTAATGATTATCGATGTTGTTATTATAATGTTCTTGTCATAACACGTTTTCTATTGCCCCCAGTATAAGCAATTGATGAGTTTATTATTTGAAATGAGGCATATTGGTTTAATGTACTTAGTTCTAAATTTAAATGTACTGGGATATCCCGAATGAAGATTTCATGATTTACTTAAAATATTTCTTCATAGTGAATTGTTCATCATCATCTTTGAGAAAAACTTTATTAACGGCGTTTTCAGGTACATATAAAATATTTTCGTCCTGTAAACCAAAAATATAATTTTTAGGACTAAACACAGCTCACAGCGGTTATCGTAAAATATTGTTACAATTTTAGTATTCTTATAGAATACAAGTGTTGTATTAGTCTCAAAGATGGAGTATACGTTATTATAAGTTATTAGATAATATTTACCGTACCTATCATTCAGACGCAAAAGTTAGCTCAAACTAGGACATTTATTTTGAGCCCGCGTCTAGCGGACGATAACAAATTAAATCATTTCTACTCACAATTGCTCCCAATTGCTAGTACTAAGGGCTAAGTAATTGATGTCGTAAACAGTTAGCTTTATAGCAGCGAGTTAAATCTCAGTAACATCCAAGATAATATGCCTTTTACTCATAGGTATATGTACATATATTAACACTTATTCATTAATGTTGAGTACTTTGATATCTGTAACGGCTACTCTCGATATTTCTTATATACTTATATTATTTATACTATTAAGTGTGCCGGCTACAATTAAAATGTTAAGTGTCTGTTATGAAAAAAGTTTAAAATCTTATATTACTCAACATCATTTGGAATATCCTAAATACTTCAACATATTCTCACAGAATTTCGCTCACCACCGTCTTTTTCAAACACGGGTAGTAATCTTGGTGAACCTTTTGAAATCAAAACACTCGTTCCAAACCGGTTGAACAGTTACACGGTGAGTTAGAAGATAGGATTAAGTACTTAACAACAATTAAGTGGAAGCAAGGGGCTTGATTACAGTTATAAATAGAATCGTGATCGGTCCACGTCGCGTTGATTTCAACCACAATACAACAACTGAGGATGTAAAATTAGAAAATGAATCGGTTATGCCTTAGTAGGCGTTTTTTTAATCTTAATACAAATCCAATTCTAATAAATAAAGTAACTTCAATAACTGAAAGACGTTAATAGATTTTATGATGTTGGATTCCAGTCATAAGAGGAACTGATTAGTTTTACTTCTCTGCAAAATGTCCCTGTTCTTTTTTCTTCTCTCTTTATTGTTTGCCGACTGGCTCATCTCCATGGGATATTGTCCTATCATTTGGTAACTCGTTTACTTCTTTGTAGACTACTTATTTAAGTACTTGTATTGACTAATCGTTTTATTCATCAATTAACCAGGAATAGCGAAATACGATTAGTATATGTACTATAGCCCTCCTTAGCAACAAGGAAATACCCTTGTCCTATACTTATTGATCCATTAGTAAGTTGTGCCAATACCACATTTCATACTAATAAAATATGTGTATTGTGAATGTACGCTGGTCTATACAACTCTTAGATAGAGCTAACCAATTTTACAAAGATGAATAAATATAAAGTTACGAACATAAATAAATATGTACGTTCGTAATTGTTTCAATCAAAAAAATGAAAGACCCGAATCATTTATTACAAGCAATACAATAAAACACTGTAAATCATACTTATAATTATATAGCATTTATGGAAGGCGTACATCAGTTTAAAATCCTTCAATGATTTAAGAGGATCGAAATAACAAACGCAGCTCAAGGAAATTAGGAAGCAACAGATTTATTGTAACGATTTAATTGCGATCAGTCTAACCGACGTTAACTGTTCGAGTCACGGGAGTAATTTCAGAACGGTTTTTATACTATTACGTATTATTAAAGTTAATTGTTATCGTTATTACTGTGATATACCAAATCATATAGAACTCACCATTAGACGCGATCAAACCAACGCTTTCATAGATAGTATTGATGCTTTATTTAACGACTTTAAAAGAGCTTTGCTATTACCTGTTATCGTCAATTTAAAATGTAACTTAGCTTCCATTATAAAAGTAATGACTGATATTAATATTGTGTATAAAAGACTAGCAGCCAATTTCTGCGCAAATATTATTTAACATGATTTTAGTTTAAGTGATTGCGGCGAGAAAATACGTTATCAAAATTTTAATTCTGTAAATATTATTAAGAATGTTAAAATGTTGAAAATATACCTATGGTCTATGATAGTGATATTTTAGGCACTAAAAGAAACAGTATCAAAAGTGATTTTAATAGTTGATTTAAACACAGGGATTGTAGTACTTAATACTTTAAAATATAGAAAATTGTTAGAACTCTTGTTGGTAATTAAACATTACAAAACATTGTTATAAGAAGCTATTAAATTAAAGGCAATATAAAGTTCAGATCCATACGGCAAAACTACAAGATTATTATTTTGAACTGCCTCGGGGCTTATTTAATCACAACTCGTAATTACTGATCATTCAGTTATAAAATAGATTTTGATTTTGACCAAGAATTAATTGGTTATACTCTTAAGCTACTTAGCACACTAACAAAAACAAGCAATCACTTAGAAGCCGTCTACAAAGCGACTGAGTGACACAAGTAATTACTCCACAGTTATATTTGCTCACGAAGACTCGTCCCCTGAACTTTATGATGAAGGACAGAAGTATGAAAATTGCTTAGATATTGTGTCCTTGTGAGATGTAAAAGGTATAGTTGATTTCGTAAACACAGTTCATTTTCGAACGCGCTCGCGTCCAGACCTCTCGCATTGTATGCAAATTGTCTTCAAACCTCAAACTTATTAATTATTGTTGCTGCGCACAACCATGAATAATGAGCACAGACAGACGCCGGTACGGTCCAGAAGAGAAGTGGATTTAGTAGAAATAATGAGAACAAAATTCCCTAAAACGCATCTTACTACGTCAATATTTAATATAATGAAACGACAAAAATGAAGTAGGTATATCACATATTTTTCTGACAAGAAACCAGAAACAAGTATGATAAGATCAGATGGTAAGTGCTTACAAGATACTTTAGGCATTTTTCCCCAAAGTTTTTAAGTAAACATCGATAAAAGAACGAAATAAAATATTATCAGTATTTATAGTTAACAATTTTGTTAACACGATAAAGATCATCATGAAGAAAAAAACTGAATTTAGAGCATCCCTAAACGTCTAAAAAGAAATCTGTTAAAAACAATTATCCACCTACAGATCCGACCCAAAAAACAAAACAACTCAAAAGTTCGTATTTCATCTCGACTGGCCTTTCAGGTACACTACACATCATTAACATCTGTTGAAAATTTGGAACAGTGTTCGACTGTGGCACTCGAAAACAAAATACATCTGGCCACCGTACTACGCGTGCCTTCAAATGGTAATTAGTTGAGAACTATTACGTATGATGATACACATATGACGCGAGTTGCCCGAGCATTTTGATTGAACGCTAATGCGAGACAAGCACTTTGAAATAATTTATCAAACGATAGTGATGAACTTGTTACATATTTTAAGACCGAAGGAGGCAAGAAAGTAGGTTTGATTGATTTCATAAGATGACTTGACTCCAAACTTTAAAATAATTTTAAACAGTACCTAACTACAACCAATAAACTGTTTGGTGGTCAATTGTCAATCAAAATTGTAGTTGGATCAGGCATTTTATCTATTTTTAATACTAAGCCAATTGTTCTACGCGAATATGTTAGATTTAGTTTGTTTTGAACGTACTCATATGAATACATACAAAATAATAGTTTGTCTGACTATCACCTTCGTTGGTAGGGTGCTGGGTTTGTTTCCCAGAAGACGGAAAGAATTATGAGTGGGTAACTTTATTTATACACGGAATTGACTACTGGACAACCCCTCCATGTTACGGTCAAGGCTAACATCGAAACACAGTATCAACATAAAAATTTACGTCGAAGCAATCAGTCACATCCAAACACGCCCAAAAATACTTAACTCTATCGATCTCTTACGATCAACGGCATCCATATAAAACCATCGGTAACCCGCTCGTAACACATATAAATCTTTTTAACAAAAGAACTCAAACAACGACTAAGTGCATACCAAATTTGTGCCCGAGTTGTTGCCTCTGAATTGGTATCGAAAAATCTTAAAGGGGCCCATAATTTTGTGGTAGGGAACCACAGCTCCCTGAATTGACGTTCGAATACGGGCCGAGAGCGTTTTAGTGGTACTAAAATTGGCCAAAAATTCGGGAGCAGGGCAATGGCAAAGTGGTAATAAATTTCTTTGGACCATACGGGCCGAATATTTGGGAGTATCGAGTCTTGGTCTTATTTTACTACCGAATTGATGAAGTGTTCTTCTTTAGTTTGATGAGAACCTGCACAACTTTAAATCAAATCAAAAAAGTTTTTTCAATATCGGAATCAAAAAGTTTTATTTTATTTTATCTCCACACAATTACAATTTCTTTATTTATAATACAATTTATTGATGATGTTTTGCAACTCGTAGTTTAAGAAGGTTTTAAAAGTTATTGGTAGCCGTCATTACTTTAATTTATGAAATATTACGTTGCTTTGTAGGATTTAGGGATTGCAATCCGGTTTTCCGGATCCGGTAATCCGGCGGATCCGGCATGTTTTTGGACCTACCGGATCCGGAGAGTCGGCGCCGGATCCGGTAAGGCGAAAAAAGCGCGAAAAACAGTACTTACTGTGTGTAAAAGTGATTTGGTTTTCTAATGTCTATCTATCTATCAGTCTATCGAAGTCCACTGCTGGACATAGGCCTGCCCTAATTGGGGCCACTCCGACCGGTCCTGAGCCCTCTGAATCCAACGGTTTTCCGCTGTCTTCTTTAGGTCATCAGTCCACCTTGTCGGGGGGCGTC